>JAUCBJ010001640.1:0-70841 GCA_032718475.1 Nemertoderma westbladi
CCGAAATTTATAGAAATAAAGATAATAGGCCTATCGTAAATACCGGTATGCAGTTTACACTTATAGTGTATATATATAAGTATAATTACAAACTAGAATTAATTACAAGTACCGGTATAATTTCAGCCGAAAATTATAGAAATAAAGATAATAGGCCTATCGTAAATACCGGTATGCAGTTTACACTTATAGTGTATATATATAAGTATAATTACAAACTAGAATTAATTACAAGTACCGGTATAATTTCAGCCGAAATTTATAGAAATAAAGATAATAGGCCTATCGTAAATACCGGTATATCAATTATTTCAAATAATTGAATTTCTGATACTTTAGGGTTACTTGGTTACTTTACTTACTTTATTACCGTTATTTGAGCAGTAATCCAACTGATATTGAGGCCTAATGGTTGTATGGTAGGCCTACGATTTATAAATCGTTAGATTTGATTTATAATATATATATACCCGTTTTAATGGGTTTTGTCAATGTTTGAAATAAATGTTATTATTTCTGGGGAGTAATCACTACACAAAGCGGTGCGCTTTCAGTGAAGTGTTACGTACAGGACACTAAAACAAATAATACTAATTTACCTAAGTTACTTAATACTACAAATTACTTACAATTCGGGTGAGATTACAATCTCTAAATAAACATAAAATCTTACAAAAACACAAATACGAATTTTTAGGGTAATTTTACAAGAAGTCTACAAACCAGCCTAACAAAGGGTTAGAAATCTGATTATTACAGCGGACAGGGTACTACGGTATTTGAAATAATAAGTAGTAGTAAATACACTGCGTTGTCTAGATAGGAAAATGCCACCGCCTGACGACCTATAGCCGTATCGCTATAGGTTCTACGTTATGTATCACGGAGTGTTCCTACCTAGAAGTTAATAGAGCTAATCGAATGTGCCTATCAACCACTTTACAACACAAATATAATGCCTACAATAATTACTTCGGAAAGCACCGTACACTAAACCCTAAATTAGGTACGAGTACTTGTATAACAAATAATCAGTAGTTAAATATACTTGAACAGCTAAAAGAACCACGGCATCTGCTGGAGTGACCGATGCACAAAATCACCAGTCTTTACCTACGCCGAGCAGCCCGTGTAGTACCGAGGTTAATTTAACTATAACGGTATATATAACAAACACAATTACTGTAGGAACAAACTTGGGGACTTGAATGTTGCGAATAATCGCATAAACTCTGAATAATAAATATTACGCTACGCGTACAAACTACTCAAACAAAATACAGACAGAACACTGACAGACTACTATCAAGCCTAAACAAACTACGGTATATGCAGACTCCGAAATGATTAGGGAGTATGCGCTCTAACCCAGTAGTGCGACTTATTCTTTAGTTGGGGGTTTACCTTACAGCGTTGCTGCCCCTACTGCCTAATCGTACTTAATCGGACAGATGATCTACACACGCGGCAATCCGTTCAGACCTAATAACAGCCAGACAACTATCCAGCCTACAAATTATCTAAATAAAATTATACGCTACCCGTACAGACTTACACAAACAAAGTACAGACTAAACGATGGCAGACTACTCTCAAGCCTAAATAAACTACAGGACATGCAGACTCCGAAATGATTAGGGAGTATGCGCTCTAACCCAGTAGTGCGACTTATTCTTTAGTTGGGGGTTTACCTTACAGCGTGGCTGCCCCTACTTCCTAACCGTACTTAATCGGACAAGTGCTCTACACACACTGCAATTCGTTCGGACTTAACAGCAATCAGACAACAGCTCAGCCTACAAATTGTCTGTACAATCTGATCAGGTTTACACGCCTTCTGTTCAATACTGGCCTACAAACAAATAAAACTGACAGAAATAGGCCTAAGTAAAATCCCAATAAAAACCAGGCGTCCCCGATTAATTATTAAGACCTACCGGCGTATATAATCAAATCGAATAATACTGCTGTACTTATACGGAAGTAAGTACCGGTCCGGATGATCAGGCAGTCAGGCCTACTGGTTACCGGTCGACCGATACTTTCGACTTTATTGCTTACTGCAATAAAGAAGCTATATCCTTTAATGTTCGCGCTTTCAGACCTTTGGCAGTTTAACCCGCCAAATTAGAATGTCTTCTAGATAATAAATCGCTTTTTAGTCTATGACAAGTATTTGATTCACTACACTAGTCGAAACCAATCCGTGCGCGACCATTCACCCGCTGGATATTCCCGGGAGATTGGGTTCGACGGTTTAATTTTTATTGCTATGTAAGCCTAATGTATTATTCGACTGACAGTACTATATAATCTCTGACAATATTATTCACCTTCGGTAATATTAACAGTTCCTTTAGGACGTGGCGCTTTATCTATATAAACAGAGTTATGACTTAAACTACTCACAACGATATGGCTTAATTATAATTCACATATATGGCGCATTCTTTAGGAATTGCTTCTTTAACAGACTCACTCATACACTATGCTGCACAATACTGCACACTAATCTGCCAATCTTCACTGATTTTAGTCACATATAAAAGGAACACAGGCTGACTCATGTAGGGTCTATCAAATAACATTAGATTCACTTCAAACCACTTTAACATAAGTCACAATCGTTATTGGTAACCTTTCTCTCTTACCTTAGGCAGTTAGGTATATCAAGAATATTGGGTTGCGGGGTTATTTATCGTTGTTCCAAATATAATTATTCATCAACCATATTATGAAGAACTGACAGCAAATAGCAGTATAAAACAACAAGTCAGTACCGGTATGTCAGCAATGAGACATAGGCATGCAGGTCCGCAGTTAAAGGATATATGCCCTTTATAATTAAACCTACTAGTGTACGACTAAAAAGCAGTACAGCACAAAAAATACTTCCAAGCCGTTCTTTCTTTGGCTCAAGACTGAATGTAAACACTGCACATAGGCATTGCGTCATTTCTCGGAAATTTTCTGTACAAGGAGCCACAAAAACGCTCTCATTGGCTGACTGAACTGAGAGACGCCGTAGAACAAAGGAAATCAACACGTATGAATGTCAGCTGTTAACCGTAGTCATAGTAACTACTGTTCAAGAGTAGCTATCACCCTTTTGCGTCACGAATTGCCATAGAATCATAAAAATATGCCTTTCACAGTACACATACGGAGGAAATAGGTCTTAGATCCTCTAAAAACACCGATACAGCAATAATACGGTCTCTTACACTTAAAAAATAAACTACAGAGTATTTTAAGGTAAAAGATAATAAAAATAACGGGGCAATTCAGCAAAGGCTTTTACACTACCGCCAAAAGAACCCTACTTGCTCCACCAAAGCCTTGTTTTAAATAAATGTGTGAGTAAGCCGACCTACCGCCAAAAGATCCCCACTTGCTCCACCAAAGCCTTATTAAATAAATGTGTGAGTAAGCCCACCTACCGCCAAAAGAACCCTACTTGCTCCACCAAAGCCTTGTTAAATAAATGTGTGAGTAAGCCTACCTACCGCTAAAAGATCCCCACTTGTTCCACTAAAGCCTTTGTTAAATAAATGTGTGAGTAGGCCTACCTACCGCCAAAAGACGCCCACTTGCTCCACCAAAGCCTTATTAAATAAATGTGTGAGTAAGTCCACCTACCGCCAAAAGAACCCTACTTGCTCCACCAAAGCCTTATTAAATAAATGTGTGAGTAAGCCGACCTATGCAAAATTGCTTCGTATTTTTATTTTAATGATGAAAGCTAAAATATTATCAAATAAATAAATAAATAATTTAAAGTTACACAATAATTATTGTTTTAGGATAATGACCTAGAAGAAGTAGATCTGGCTACCACCCAAAGCATGTTAAACAAAAGATACGGCCATACGATAGAGTCGCTTCAGGACGGGATAAAGATTCAACAAAGAGTTGATGGATCTGTTGACTTTTACCGTAACTGGAACGAATACGTTAATGGATTTGGCGACCCGAATACCAATTTTTGGTTGGGGTTGCAGAGGATCCACAGGCTGAGTAAAGGCGGGGTGAAGTTGAGAGTCGATTTGTGGTTCACTGGAAGGGGTTATGAAGATCCCAATTCCAAAGGGAGATGGAAGGATTACAACAACGAACACAAATTCGCGATATACGACAACTTCTCTATCGGATCAGCTGCAACTAATTATCGCCTACATGTATCCGGTTACCATGGTACTGCTGGTGAATCATTGGAGTGGCGGCAAAACGGTCAGCCATTCTCTACCAAGGACCGCGATAATGACAGGAGCTCCGGCAACTGCGCCGTAGACGGTACTGGGGCGTGGTGGTACAGTAACTGCTCGTACAGTAACTTGAACGGAGAATACGGTGCGGAGTATGGGAAAGGACCTAATTGGTATTCTTTTACTAATACGAGACCGGCTTCTCGAGTTGAAATGAAGATTTGGATTTAGTAAAACTGTAAGTTTTATATAAAATTACTGAATAATTTCAATAGAGTAGCGTTGGAAACTAACTTTTATATTTAATTATAAAATTAATTTTTATTCTACTGAGTAAAACCACTTGCCGCGGGTAGGAAACGCAATGTGTGAACAATTTAATATTAAAGATTTAATTTTATTTCACTAAATTCCTAATGACCTCCATCACCATCTCCATGAAATATTCTGCTATTTGGTTGCTTTAAGGTATTTCGTATAACATTTCTATATGGAAAATAAATAAAGAATACGATATAATATATTTGGGTAAAAAGTTCCTGATTAATATTACTGTAGTTCCTGAATAAATATGTTATCGTTTTATTTACTATGAAATTATTTACATTAACGTTTTTATTATTTATTTTGCAGTTTGAATTCCCAATGAGTTGTAGAAGAGATACTATGTACCTTGGCCTACAGTTCTAAAGGATTCATTAAACACAACTGCTATATGTTACCAGTTTACTGTATATGTTATATGGTTTGGGTATTGGTTTATGTTTGGTTAATATTTACAATATATTAATAAATTATAGTTGCAATAACTTAACTTTATTTACATGAATTGATGTAGACCGGGGCCCGGTTGCATAAATGAACCTTAGCTAAGGCCCTGGTCCAACCCCCGGTGACGTACTTCCTAATTATTTCCTTTTCTGAACATAACCATAATTACAGTTGTATTAACAGCTCAACTTCAATTCATTTAAATATTAACCCCATGCAGCAATACTCGAGCTGAATATTTATTTATTTGTACTTCCCTCCTGTTTCACTCTAACATACGGTACTTGAGGCCCCGGTAGGTCCGTTGTATGTGATCAACTCTATGTGATACACAGCACATCAGAATGTGACACTCCATACAATCAGGCTTTCCACTAACCCAATAAGGGAGAAACAAGCAATGCTGCCAGCAGCTCATTGGTCAATCAACATTGGCAATGTAATTCACCCTGAAACATGGACCAATCAGCGTCAAGCAGTTCAAAAGGAAATGTATCTCTATAACTTCCAAACTCCATACGAAGTCGGCACTTTAAATAAATAAACTTTATTTTTGTAAAATAAATTATTTTTAGGTCCGCGAAGCGAGACCTCTAGTATTCACTCCGTTTTTTCTGGTGTTGTTAATCATTTCTTGTTAGGTATTTTAGGTCTTATTAGGACTTTGTATGTATGGCTCCAGTTGCTCTAGCAGAATACCCAAATGACTGTGGTAAATCTAAGGTTGAGAGTAGGCAAGATCTAAGGTCGCAAGGAGGGCAGCCTAGTAGCATTGCTAGTAAAAAGGCTGCCCACCAGGGAGGGTGGATGGATATTTCAGAGGAAGGTATGGGACAAGGATATACAGTAGTTAGATTAGAATAGGGTTAGATAGGATAGGGTTAGGATAGGATAGTTAAGGATAAGAGGATATGGTAGGAGATTATATGATGGCTAGGATAGAGTAAGATAGGGATAGGGTATGATAGGAGGATAGAGTATAGGATAGGGTAGGGTATGATAGGATGATAGAGGATAGGATAGGGTATGATCGGAGGATAGAGTATAGGATAGGATAGGTTATGATCGGAGGATAGAGTATAGGATAGGATAGGGTATGATCGGAGGATAGAGTATAGGATAGGATAGGGTATGATAGGAGGATAGAGTATAGGATAGGATAGGGTATGATCGGAGGATAGAGTATAGGATAGGATAGGGTATGATCGGAGGATAGAGTATAGGATAGGATATGTTATGATCGGAGGATAGGGTATGATAGGAGGATAGAGTATAGGATAGGATAGGGTATGATAGGAAGATAGAGTATAGGATAGGATAGGGTATGATAGGAGGATAGAGTAAAGGATAGGATAGGGTATGATAGGGTATGATAGGAGGATAGAGTATAGGATAGGATAGGGTATGATCGGAGGATAGAGTATAGGATAGGATAGGGTATGATAGGAGGATAGAGTATAGGATAGGATAGGGTATGATCGGAGGATAGAGTATAGGATAGGATAGGGTATGATAGGAGGATAGAGTATGATAGGAGGATAGAGTATAGGATAGAGTATAGGATAGGATAGGGTATGATAGGGTATGATAGGAGGATAGAGTATAGGATAGGGTATGATCGGAGGATAGAGTATAGGATAGGATAGGGTATGATCGGAGGATAGAGTATAGGATAGGATAGGTTATGATCGGAGGATAGAGTATGATAGGAGGATAGAGTATAGGATAGAGTATAGGATAGAGTATAGGATAGAGTATAGGATAGAGTATAGGATAGGATAGGGTATGATCGGAGGATAGAGTATAGGATAGGATAGGGTATGATCGGAGGATAGAGGATAGAGTATAGGATAGGATAGGGTATGATCGGAAGATAGAGTATAGGATATGATAGGAGGATAGAGTATAGGATAAAATAGTCTAGGATGTGTTAGAAGTGCCGAATGAGTAAAAAGCAAATACGGCCGACTGCGATTTTTTGGCATTATTTGTTATGTTAATTAATTATCTATACTGTATATTGTTATTTATTTGTGATTTATGATTTTATTTATATTAAGTATTTTATTTTTAGGACTATAAACCTCTTTTAAGGGGTTACAAAGGGATAATATCAACTAGTCAGTGATGTTGATGATGACTGCTTCGAAACGTGACCCCGCGCCCGGGTCGATTTAATAAAGGCCCACAAGGAGTGAGCGTGATCCCGCGCCCGGGTAGATTTAATAAAGGCCCACAAGGAGTGAGCGTGACCCCGCGCCCGGGTCGATTTAATAAAGGCCCACAAGGAGTGAGCGTGATCCCGCGCCCGGGTAGATTTAATAAAGGCCCACAAGGAGTGAGCGTGACCCCGCGCCCGGGTAGATTTAATAAAGGGCCACAAGGAGTAAGCGTGACCCCGCGCCCGGGTATATTTAATAAAGGCCCACAAGGAGTGAGCGTGATCCCGCGCCCGGGTACTGTAGATTTAATAAAAGCCCACAAGGAGTGAGCGTGACCCCGCGCCCGGGTAGATTTAATAAAGGCCCACAAGGAGTGAGCGTGATCCCGCGCCCGGGTAGATTTAATAAAGGCCCACAAGGAGTGAGCGTGACCCCGCGCCCGGGTCGATTTAATAAAGGCCCACAAGGAGTGAGCGTGACCTCGCGCCCGGGTAGATTTAATAAAGGCCCACAAGGAGTGAGCGTGACCCCGCGCCCGGGTAGATTTAATAAAGGCCCACAAGGAGTGAGCGTGACCCCGCGCCCGGGTAGATTTAATAAAGGCCCACAAGGAGTGAGCGTGATTTTTTTATTATTTAATTAGTTTCTAATGTATTTATTAGGGGCCTATTTTTTCTATTATTTATGATATTGCCAGTCCTCATAAACCGAATTTTCTAATTGGCGCTGGAGCCCTTCACAAATCGGCGCCTGTGACACTTGCCCCCCCCCCCCCCCCGGTTTAGTTTATTGTTTTGGTTAAAATAACGTGCCACTGTAACCTGCTCCTTTCCCTAAATTGAGAATTTGACATTGAGGCGGGATATTAATTCTCCAAGGCGGATTTTGAGTCCAGCCCACCCCCCCTCCCTCCTGTCTCGCCAGCAATCCCAGGAAAACCGTTTCTGACAAATTTTCAGAAATATTTATCCGGCTTGCAGGCCATGTCTGGCGGCTGTAGACTGGCAAAATGTCTCGGCTACTTTGCAGCTTTTTTGGTACCAATTTTTCCGGAAATGTCGCCACTTGCCATAGCCCACGATGGATAAATTAACATGTAATCCTATGGGGACATGGTTTGGGGTGCGACAAATAGCTGGAAAGTTGTCGGGAAGTTATAGCCAGTTGCCATGATAACACCTAGCTGCCAGACGGAAATTTGTAGCGGCTTTGTCGCCTTTATAATTTTTTGTACCAGACGGAAATTTGTAGCGGCTTTGTCGCCATAATTTATACGGAAATTTACTACTGTTGGTCTCCCAATATTAATCAACTGTTTTATTTTGAGACAGCAATACGGTTTGGTTATTCGAAATATCAATATAGTCATAATCTTAATCTGCACCAATTTTAATATGCACTATATAAGGACTGTAGGGACTGAGTAGCAGTATTTAAATTAGTTCAAAATACAACTTTGTACATGTACATTCCCTGCAAACCATCAACATTAAAATAATGTTTATTAGTAACATCTATTTTCAAGAAATATAATCAGATAATATTGCAAATCAAAAACGCATACTAGATTTAAAATTACTTTGGAAAATAAAAGTGTACTTTCAGCAGTATTCGAGAACTACAGGTACTAATATCACCACCAGTGTTATTTATTTTAACACTATACTATTAAATTTCCCACCCTTAAAATTACAGATAGTGCGCAAATTGATTGACCGACTACAACTGAAAATGGTGATCTTCAGTGCAAATTGACAGCAAGTGAAATAAAGTTTGTTTACGTTTTTGATTAGAAAACACCGCCACAGTAACCGGCTCCTTTCACTTAATGTTTTAAATTAAATTAATGTTTCAAACACACTAAAAAAAATTTGCGCCAGTGCTCTAAAATTAACCTTCTAATGCGTGACAATAAGCTAATATTGTAATTCTATCATTGCATCCTCGTAACATTTCTGTTTTATTTTCTCATTATTATGCAAGATATACAACATAATTATTACAATATTCTTAAAACATGTAAAGAAAACAATTTCTATTATATTTGCAATAATAACGCGTGGATACAAACCGAATTAAATTATTTTAAATATAATATTTGGAATAGCTCTTCTACTACTACTAGGATCGGCATGCTGCATTGTAGCTGCATTTTTAAGAATGCTGTGCCGGCTTATTGACAAAATTGCACCGCCACAACTCCCTATCACCCATGACATTTGCTAGATCATCCGCATCTTCAAGGCCAGTGTCCTTTAAGATGCGTCTCAAGAAAGTCATGGGCTGTCCACCATGCTTATTCACTCCATGAGGCTGCCAAAGTACAAGATTATGCACTGGCTGGTCCTCACGGTGAAAGCAATGTCCTACAAAGCGGAGGCGATTTTGTTCTAGTGTCAAGCTTGGGGGAACCAATGAGATACCTCCAATGTTATATAGTGTCTGGTTGGAGATGTGTGCATTGTACATGACACAATGAACCCGGCGTAGCATTCTTAGGAATGTGCCATCCAGAGATTTGGTGTCCTCAGCAGTTAGAGCCCAGCATGGACTCCCATAGAGGAGTACTGGAACTACTGCTGCTCTAAATAATCGGACCTTAAGTTTCCGATTAATTCTGGGTGACTTCCAAATCCTGGAAAGCCTATTCAAGGCTTCCCATGCCTTTCCCTTACGTATTCGAAGGTCCTCACCTGACTTCCGGATCCATGATCCCAGGTAACAGAAGTCAATAGGGAAACTGGACGCAATAAAAATTCATCCCTCTCCAGGGGAAATTTGACGCAAATAACAGCTGATTATCCTCAAAAATAAAACTGTAACCTGTTCTATTGTGTTAAGTTTATTGTTTTGGTTAAAATATCGTGCCACTGTAAATAGCTCCTTTCCCTAACTTGATAATTTAACATTGAGGCGGGATATTAATTCGCCAAGGCGGGTTTTGCGTCCAGTTTCCCCCCTGTTTCTATGTTCATAACAATGGCAAATAATTCTTAAGTTTGCAAATTTCTAATCGAACCTATATTTCATACATATCAGTCAATAATATCAGAACTCTTTCAATCTAACAACAAACTCTTTCACACGGCGGGGACACGTAAATAAAACAACCGGTCGGGATTCTCGGATCCCGTCACAGTAATAAAATCCAGCTACCCGAAACTGTGACTGCCAGCCACCAATAAGCAAAGTTAAAGATGAGTCAGGAAGGAAAGACAACACCGCCGCGGACCCCGGACGATACGAACGAAACGATCCGCGAGGCCGCGACGCGACGGTATCGACCCAGGACGCCGTACTCGTCAACCCGGAACGATCCGGCAGCCTAAGCGGAGGGCGGTCGTCTACCACAAAGAGGGACGAGCGAGTCGGGGGAAAGGAGAGACGAGTCGACACACGACGGCAGTCGACGTACCGATCTCGCCGGCCAGCCACAGGCCGAGGGCGACGGACGGCCCACCGGAACGACGACGGTGGGGCCGCCAGTACGACGCCGAACACGGAGAGAAAGAGGGGATGTCGGCAACGAGGACGTCGGAGTCAGCGACCGGCTCCGACGAGCCTACAACGCGACCAGAAATCAACTGAGGGAAGCCAAAGTAGGGGCCAAGATAGACCAGGTGAAGCTAGAGAAGCGGCTAGGTGAGTCGAGAGAAACAACAAATATAACATCATAGTGAGTGATGTACTGTATGCTATGCACATGTGTTTGGTTTGATATTTTTTGTTGCAACCCCCCCCCCCCCTCACAATGATATATGTAAACAAATTAATACAGGGACTCTTAATGTTTTTAATATAAACAACATATCAACAATAATATTATTACTCTACGTTACATTACATATACACATCAGATATAAACGCGTAAGTACTAAAACACAGTTATGTCGGAAAAATTTAACCAAAATGTTCAAAAATGGTATTCCTCATTTCTGTTTATACAATAAAACTATTTAATTCAAATTTGTAATCTTATCAAGCGCTACAGTAGATTACGACTTGAGCACGAAATAAAATAAAAAATGTATCACCCGTCATATAAAGGTACTAATAACATGATCATATATTATAATATAACTATGGATTGCAGCAATTGTATTTTGAACATTAGGATTAACTTTTCCCAACGAAAATAGTGATTGAATGATCAAATTAATATTAGTTTTTAAAAATAATTTAGTCATGTTCAACATCATTAATACATGGAATTCCAAATAATGAAGTACTGGTAGTACTGGTACTGATAGTACTGGTATCGTACAGTAATACTGTACGATATAGATATAAAGTTAATATTGAGTTTAGATGCAGGATAACTAGCGGTTCATTGGGGAGGTCCAGTTGAATTTTATATACTGTAACTGTACAGGGCATTTTTTTTACAATTTCGTTACTACCCGGTGTCTGTGAGAAAAGACGGTTTCCATGGGAAAATGTCTGGAAAAAATCAGAATAAAAAATCAGTTTTTTTTAAGTAGGCCTACTTTTTTATCTTCATTTGGTTATTTTTTATGGGAGATGCCGCCCCCAAACCCCCGTTTAGTACAATGAAACGGCTTTTACAATAATATAGTATAAAGCAGAAATTACAATTAATATTATACACTGAGAATTTTACAAGAACCTACAGTCACTATAATTCCAAAAAGACTAGCACAGATACAAATAAGAGAAAGCACAACACATTACATAGTTTACAGATTCAGTTTACGAGTCAGACGAGTGGAGTGATCGGCAATCCAGTTCCATCCTCCGTACCCAGACCACTGTGCCACTGTAGCCTCTACCCCCTGATGCAATGAGAAGCCCCTCGGATTATGGCGAACTGCACACGGTGGCGAACCCACTCCATGACGGTGCTATAAGGTCTGTCCCAGTTGTGGTGCAACCTATCAGCGAAGATCCTCAGGAGCTTGTCGGACTGCGGTGCCAGAACTCCATCGCAAGATACTACGAAGGGTGCAATGTCCGCACACGACTCGGCGTCAAGGTTTACGAACCTGATATCTAACAACGCCTGAGTCTGCGGGTTGAATGCCCCTGTAACTCCTACATCACACCAAAGTCCTGCCTCTCCACTTAATCCAGGCGGGTCTCTGACTATGGGTTCCGACTGTCACGTTTCATGGTCCAAATGCTAGAGAGGCAGAGAGGCCAGATCCCCAACAACATCATGGCGTTCATTATATGTGTTTGGAGCATGAGGCCTTTTTTAAACTCCAATTCTTCCATATTCAATGTTATTAATCACATTTCACTAACATTTAATTAATTTGAAGTTTAATTGTAGGGCCTATCAATTAAAGAGTACAAAATACAATAAACAATTGAATTGAAGTAAACAAACAGCAATAAAACTACCAGTATAAATTAAAGTAACAAAACGCTATACACTATTTATTTAAGTAAGAAAAACTCATTAAACAATTAAACGTAAATAAAAAAACTCAATAAACGCAACTCTGCAGTACAGCAGTAGGCCTACTGACCACAAAATGACTGTTATTTGTTTATTTGTTTAATTTGATTTATTGGCGATTAATCATGTGACTGATTTTTATTGCAATGCGTGTCAAGCACCACTAAAGTTCTTATGAAATGTTTGTCAAGTTATAAAGTCACCGAAATTATATTCTAGGTATACAAAATTTGTTAAGAATTTGGTAAGTGCATTGCACGATAAGTGCCCACCAAATTATTTCTTAATAATATCTATACTGTACTTGGCAAGTATTTTTTAATTCCTTAACAAATAATGCAAAATGTGGTAATTGTAAAATTTTAGTAAATTTATCATGCCAGTAACTTACCATTAGGTAGTACTTTACTAATATGATAAGATTCTCAACCCGGGAAATTAATATTGGCGAATTAGTGCCTAGAAGTAAAAATCTTACTGTAAACTGTGTTCCTAAATTTAGTTTATTGTTTTGGTTAGAAACGCCTGCCATCATAACCTGTTACTTTCCTTCAAAAGGAACCTTAAATGGTGAATATCGAAATTAAATATTCACGAAATTAAGTCTGTAAGTTGATATGTTAAAAAAGGCTGAAACGACACCCCCAATTGGTAATACAGTACAGCAGTACAGCAGTATGCACGCACACAGTACCGGTAGGCCTACAGTACTACTGTATTATTTAACTAAGAAAAGAGGCCTACATGCTGATATGTATTACCGTACATTTACTGGCAGACTGGTGTACCAATCAGACAATTACCCCTTACCGGTAAATAAAATGAAAATAAAAATATGTATCACCAGCCAGTATAGGTACCGTAATTCGGGGTGACTTGATTGATACATTGAGGTGACTTGATACAGCAAGTTATACTTTTTTTATTTAACGGATTGTGGGTGATTGCGTGATGTTATGATAAAAATTGAAATATTAGAAGATGTCTGAATAAATTGTCTATCAAATAGTAAAATAAATTTTGTCATTGCTTCGCATTTGTGATCACTCACTAGAGCCAAAAATGCATTTTTCAAAAATTCACTTTTTTTTAATGTCAAAATATAGGTCGAATTTTTGACACTTTGGGTTAATGTTGTTCAAAAATTATTTTTACAGATGCTAATAGATGAGTTTGAATATTATGATCCTAAAAAAATTTTACAAATTTTCATATGAAGTGGGGGTGGAGTGCCCGTTTTTTGAAAGTGTATCTTAAAATGGGGTGACTAGATACATATATACGGTATATTGTAGGCGAAAATGTTCTGATACCTGTGACTTAACGTTGATTTGGCAAAATTTGTGCTTAAATTCTTTGATTTAGTTTGCAGTTTCTTCTAAAATGTTTTGTCTTATTTACTGGTGTAAGGATGCCACAATGCAATGAAAGTCTTTTTCGTTTTTAAACTTCAATTTAACTTGTTAAATATTGTTATATGTTAAATTTTCTAAAATATTTTATCTTTACTTAAACAGTTAAACCTTAAATTTGCAAAATTTGTGCTTAAATTCATTGTTTTAGTTTCCAGTTTTTTCTAAAATGTATTGTCTTACTTACTGGTGTCAGGATGTCACTATGCAATGAAGGTCTTTTTCGTTTTTAAAGTGCAATTTAACTTGTTAAATATGAAATATTTTGCCATAAAAAATGGAGTTATTTTTAATTTTAGCCATAATTTTATATCCCCGTTAGGTGGGGACTTCGTTCTTTTTTTAAAATTTCCAAGATGTATCAAGTCACCCCCACAGCCTACAACATGATCCAAACTCATTCACAGAGTGGTATTATTGCGGAAAATTTGCTTGTGTATCAAGTCACCCCGTCATGTGGGGTGACTTGATACAGCTGGTTTTTAAGAAAAAAACACCACTACACTAAGCACCTGAAATAGTGCTTTAGTCTAGTGGTGTAGTTCTCATCCCGACTATAAAATTTTCTTTTTATTCCATTTGTGTAGGATAAAAACTTCAAAAGATATTCACAGTTAAAGGCAAAAACTGTATCAAGTCACCCCGAATTACGGTACGGTAAATTTATAATTGTATAGGCAATACAGTAGGCCTAACTATTCTAGAAATCGTATGATAAATTAAACTTTACTACCGTTTACAACCTACCGCGCTACCGGTAGCCTACACTATAAACACTTCGACGGTACCACCATACCTAATATATATCTGCATTTCGAAAGGGGATCGACCATGGCGTGGGATCGGCACACAGCTAAAAAGTTTCCCTTTACCGAGTGATGTAGGCCTACTGACTACATACGTACCGTATTGCCTACCAAAGTTTTTACCGTGTACATACGTATCGGCTACCAAAGTCGTGAATCTCTGCGTGCCTGACTGCCAGAATGTGATGCAATCAGATGCAACCGAGTCTGTCTTCAGAAAATGTTTCACTTTACTGTGTACATACGTATCGGCTACCAAAGTCGTGAATCTTTACGTGCATGACTGCCTGAATGTGTTGCAATCGAGTCTGTCTTCAGAAAATGTTTCACTTTACCGCCTGTCATACTTCTACATAGGCTGCATACTACATACATACATACTACATAGTGCCTATTATGATGGCAATATCTGAGTCTGTCTTAAGAAAATGTTTTACTTTCACAATTCCCCTATCGCTACTAATTGAATGCCACCCCAAATTAGATGATTTCACACCAAAAAAAATTATTTAGCACCAAATACAGTATATTTTATTGTAGCACCAATTTACATCCCCAAATTTTGAATATCTCTCTCACCAAAAACAATTATTCATCCCCCAAAAACAATAATTCATCCCCAAAAAACAATTATTCCCCCCCCCCCCCCCCCCCCAACAAAAAAATGTTTTATAATGTTTTATGTTAATATTTAAAATGTTTGAAACTGATTTTTTTTATATATTGCTTATGTATATGTGTTGTTGTTTGGTTAACAAGCCTAAATTATTATCCTACATAATAAATAGCTGGATCTCAATCAGGGACACTTTGCTGAATATAGATTAAAAAACTGTACCGACACACGATGTTGCTTAAACTGTTATAATATCATCAATATTTTAGGTAATTAATATAATCAGCAACAGCTTAGGCCTAATTCTGAAATATCAATGTTTTCACGAATTTTTTTATAATTTCAAGAAAATGCTAGCTAATAAAAAAAACACTAGCTACACCTTAATAAATAATATATAATAATGTTCTCGAACACTTACCAATAACAAAAATAAAAAAAAACCTTATTTTTTAAATTTCAAAAAATTCTAGCTAGTAAAAAAACACTTGCTACCAGAAAAAATATATCTAATAATGTTCTAGAACATTTACCAATATCAAAAAAGTTGCTATCAGGAATTCGGCCCCGGACAATTCGGTCCTGAACAATTCGGTCCCAGACAATTCGACCCATTTATTTGGAGTTTTGGGACCGAATTGTCCTACAGTACATACGTAAAGTCTTGGGTCTTTGTTTTGTAGTCACCCGACGATCCTTGTAACAATGGTCTGTAACTGAGAGTCTGTAACTAAGAGTCTGTTTATTTTGGTAGAATATTTGATTATTTTGTGGGAATAAGTATTTATTTTGCGGGAATAAGTATTTATTTTGGGAAAATTTGTATTTACTGTATTTTGGGGGTTTTGTCATTTATTTTAATATAATAATAATAATAATAATAATTAAAATATTTATATAGCGCCTTTCCTAAATTAAGAGCAAGGCGCATGGCACTGTTAAAATGTAGGATTGCTAAAAAATTAGATAAAAACAGTTTAATTAAAAACGGACATTGATAACATCGTGTGAACATGATTATGCAGATTTACTCGTACTCCAGGTGGAAGTAGTGTGTTTTTAGCCTCGACTTAAAAACCGCGATGGTTGGTGATTGTCGAACGTTGATTGGCAGTTTGTTCCAAATAGTCGGGGCAGCAACTGAGAAAGCGCGCTTGCCGTAGTGCACCATGTTGAATCTAGGGATCACCAGCAGTTCGTAGTGGGATGACCTCAGTGACCGGGAGGGCGTGTAGGGTGACAGTAGATCTCGCAGATATACTGGTGCTGTTCCATTCAGACACTTGTAGGTAATCATAGCAATTTTATAGTCTATCCGACGTTGCACTGGAAGCCAATGTAGTCGCATTAGTACAGGGGTCATTCGTTGCCTGTCACTTTTCTTGAGACCAACTAAAAGACGCGCCGCACAGTTCTGCACATATTGTAGCTTTTTAATGGAATCAGTCGGAAGACCGTAATAAAGGGAGTTGCAGTTGTCCAATTTACTTGTGACAAGCGCATGAATCAAAATCTCAAGATTATCTTTGGATAAATAGCGCTTAATTTTTCCAAGATTCCTGAGGTGATAGAATGCTTCTCTGGCAGTAATTCCAATGTGCTTGCGGAGTGTCAGATGAGAATCGATTTCAACACCGATATTACGCGCAGTTGCGCTACAACCAATAGTCTCGGAACCGATTATCACGTGCGGGGATTCAACTTGTTTACCGAATTGCGACTGCAGCATGACCACTTTAGTCTTATCTGAGTTCATCTTTAAAAGATGTGAGTCCATCCATGCTCGAACTTCGGAAAGGCACTTTTCAGTGATATCTACTGCATCATTCAGGTTTGATTTCTTAAATGTTATGTATATTTGAGTATCATCTGCGTAGAGATGTAGGGACAGTCCGTATTTCCTTATCACATTTGCGAGTGAACGTTTATAAATAGTAAATAGTATTGGGCCAAGTACTGATCCTTGTGGGAGGCCGTATCTTAATTGCTGAGGTTGAGAATATGAGTTGTTAATGCATACTTGTTGTGAGCGGCCCAACAAGTACTGTAGGATCGAAACCAATCTAGTGCTGTCCCTGCATTTTGGGAAAATTTGTATTTATTTTGGGGGTTTTGTCATTTATTTTAGTGTGAGTAATTGGTTTTCTGGATCATTTATTTACTGTGGTGTTGAATAATTGGTTTTGGGTGTGACTTTATTTTATTTGGTGTTGAATAATTTTTTGGGGTCACATTATTTAAATTGGTGTAATATTTTTATTTTTGGAGAAATTCTCATCGATTTTGGTATGACTTTAATTGGTAGCCTTTCCCTATTGTAACCAAGGATTACTGAGGAACGGACTGGGCATACTGGTAATGTAAATCCAGACTCAGTTGAACTGATATACTGTACATACACAGGGTATAACTTTTCGCCGTATCCGTATCCTTATGCATTTGCCGTATCCGTGCCTATGTAAATACGCGTGTTATGCGCATGTAATGGATTCTTACAGTATGGAGAATAACTTAAAAATGCAGCTGCAATGCAGCACGTCGATCCTAGTACTAGTAGATCGGTAGGTTTCGCCCCGCAGCTGATGGCATGCTCTGGAGGCCAAGTCAGGAAATGTAGAGAGAAATTCACAAAGGGAGACAGAACGAGTATTGAATGAAGAGTAGAGGTCTGTAGGTAACTAGCCACTGGGAAGCATGCACCACAAACTTACGCCAATCACGTTTCTGCTTGTTGATAGCGGGCTTGCGTGTTTGAATGTAATACATTTCAAGCTTTTGCAAGACTGGCCGCAATGGGTGTCTAGCAATTACTTTGAAATGTTTAAACAATTCACGCCAGTCAGTCAGCCAATGTGTATTGGGCTTCGCCGCGGTGAGTCATGATGTGGTTGTGCACAGTCTTACCCTGTTCGCTCCCATCCTTGGCAGTCCCATCCTGGTGCTGTCTAACGCGTTCAAACAAGTGTTGGATGGTGTGTCCAACATATTCCCCCTTACAAGAGGGACAAGAGAAAGAGTAAACGACATTAGACGCAAGGATATCCGGGACGGGATGTTTTAGAGATGGGAGTGACTGGCGCAGTTTAGTTGTAGTGAAAACGAACCGAACTGGCCGTGTGCAAGACCTGGGTATAAGTCCACGCAACTTTCGAACAAACAGATCGGTTGCCCGACCTCGGTACTCAAACTTACAGATAATGGGCTTTGAGTCATCAGCAGCTGCCTGGTCCACCGGGTCACTGACCTCGGTGGGGACAACTGTTGGTGCCTCGCCCCCAGAACCACTACTTGCACGCCCCCTAGCGGCTTGAACTACGGCTAGCTCATGCTCGACCACCGTATCAGTATTGGTTATTGCTAAGAATATTCTCAGCATAGTCAACCCGAATACGTCATATATTGGGGTAAATCTTTTCAACCTACGCGTAGCTACGCATAGTTTGTAACTTCCGTTCCTGTCATTTGCCGGTAGGTTTTTTTTTACAGACGGTACTTTGCCCAAAGTTTCGTTTTGCGTTTTTCGTTATTAGGTTGCCCTGCATAGGCGCGTATACTACTGTAGTTTTTAGTCAACTGGACGCAAAACCCGCCTTGGCGAATTAATATCCCGCCTCAATGTTAAATCCTCAATTTAGTCAAAGGAGCAGGTTACAGTGGCACGTTATTTTAACCAAAACAATAAACTAAACACAATAGAACAGGTTAGAGGTTTATTTTTGAGAGAAATCAGCTGTTATTTGCGTCGAATTTCCCCTGGAGAGGGATTAATTTTTATTGCGTCCAGCCCCCCCCCCCCCCCCCCCCCCCCCTGTTAAAGTTTACAGAAAACAGTCTTAATTAATACCATGCATGTATGATAACCATGCATGAGAAGGTTAACTGTGACTGTCCAGAAATAGAATACTGGAATAGGCCTATTATATTATTAATAACTCTTGGTAAAAATTTAAATACTAACTTATAATTAACCTTCCTATCTTCGTATTGTCGATAATGCTTAAGTCCGCTCGTGGAGGAGAGAGGAAATGCTTGCTGTTCGTGAGAGAATCCGTTGATGGTTGTAGTGTAACTTCATCTGATGCCACAGGATTTAGTAGATTTGGGATTTGAGTATCCTGTGATTCACTGTCAGTGATCATGACTAATAATGCAGTACCGGTACTTGGAGAGTAGGCCTAAATTCTACGTTAACCAGTAAAGTTTTCTATTAAAATATATCAGAATAGTGATGAAATACTTGTACTTTGAATTTTATATATGCCATGCCCTACTAATCAGCTATTTGACCTTGAAGAATAATAATTTGCTGTATGTTCGATATCTAAACTTAAGAGTTAATAACTGGTTATACTTACACAGTAAAATTCGCTGGCATTCATAATTGGCAGTGATTTTTTATGTCCTTTTATTTGACTTTTTTTTGTCATTTTTCTTTACGAATTATGCATAATGACTTTTGTTGTCCTTTTAATGACTTTTATTGTCCTTTTAATGACTTTTTATGTATGTATTTCTTCAAACTGTCAGACTGCTGATTTCTGGACTGTCAGACAGTTGATTTCACTATGCCTGTTCCAAAACATTCCATGATTCCATGATTTATAGACTATGAGATAGATTTCCATATGCGCCTGTGGTAAAAAGACTCTATATTTAATAGTTTGTGGTTGTTGTCGATAATCGAATACCACATGACGTAGCAAAACACTCATTTTATAGCCAAAAACAATTACCAATTGATGGAAAGGAGCAGGTTAAGGCCGAGTTTTCTAACCAAAACAATAAACAGTCACTTTACCAAATCAGGGAAAGGAGCAGGTTACAGAGACGGGATTTTCTAACCAAAATAATAAACGATCACTTAACTAATTGAGGGAAAGGAGCAGGTTACAGAGGCGGGATTTTCTAACCAAAACAATAAACGATCACTTAACTTATTGAGTGAAAGGAGCAGGTTACAGAGGCGGGATTTTCTAACCAAAACAATAAACGATCATTTAACTAATTGAGGGAAAGGGACAGGTTACAGAGGCTGAATTTTCTAACCAAAACAATAAACGATCACTTAACTAATTGAGGGAAAGGAGCAGGTTACAGAGGCGGGATTTTCTAACCAAAACAATAAACTATAACATTACCCATTGAGAGAAAGGAGCAGGTTACAGAGGCGGGATTTTCTAACCAAAACAATAAACGATCATTTAACTAATTGAGGGAAAGGGGCAGGTTAAAGAGGCGGGCCTTTCTAACCAAAACAATAAACGGTCACTTTACCAATTTAGGGAAAGGAGCAGGTTACAGAGGCGGGATTTTCTAACCAAAACAATAAACGACCATTTAACTAATTGAGGGAAAGGGGTAGGTTACAGAGGCGGGATTTTCTAACCAAAACAATAAACGATCATTTAACTAATTGAGGGAAAGGAGCAGGTTACGGAGACGGGATTTTCTAACCAAAACAATAAACGATAACATTACCAATTGAGAGAAAGGAGCAGGTTACAGAGGCGGGATTTTCTAACCCAAACAATAAACGATAACATTACCAATTGAGGGAGAGGAGCAGGTTACAGAGGCGGGATTTTCTAACCAAAACAATAAACGATCACTTAACTAATTGAGGGAAAGGAGCAGGTTAAGGCCGGATTTTCTAACCAAAACAATAAACAGTCACTTTACCAAATCAGGGAAAGGAGCAGGTTATCCGTAACACTACTCAGACAGTAGTCATGATCCATTATTGATTATAAAACTAATACAGTAATAGGCCTAAATTATGTGAAAGGTATATCCACATTTTCCACAATCCTGCAATCCAGTTTGGCCTATCATTTATTTAAAATTTATTAGCACAACTGGTAGGCCTACCATTACCGTATTTAAATAGTAGGCTACACAGTAGGCCTATAGCAGTACCAGTACCGTTATTGCGTTGACGCGGTTTGTGAACTGTGCTTCCCCAGCTAATAATTAGTCTGGTGTTCTACGTAATTCCATAAAAGGATTTTGGAGATTATGAAAACAATATAATTTTGGAATGCCAAGGTCATAGGGAGCTCGAAAACCAATGTTGGTATACGAATGGGTTTGACGAATTTTTTTTTCTGTCTGTCTTTATCAATTTAAGTGTTCACAATAACCACTGCTCATGTGACATTCATATTTTGCATGGTGATGGTCCTAACTAGGTCCATAACATACTAAATAAAACAGGTTACATCGGCGATGCAGAAATTACTCCAATCATGGGAAATTATCAGGTTACTGTGGGGGTAGTTTCTAACCAAAACAATAAACGAAACTTAATAAAACACGTCACATGCGCAATTCAGAAATTGCACCCATCCTGGGAATGGAATAAGTTACAGTGACAGGGTTTTCTAAACAAAACAATAAACAATACTCACTAACACATGATACATAGGTGATACAGAGTGATTTCAAATCATCGGAATATGCGCATACAGTACTTTCTGGGGAAAGAAATAAGGGTAGGTTTCAATAAAGGGTGTTTTCTAACCAAAACAATACTCAATAAAACAGGTTATATCGTCGGTACAGAAATTTGACCAATCATGGGAAAGGAACATGTTACTGTGGCGGAATTTTAATACTATACATTAACATTACCATACAATACCATACATTTATTGTAATATCATAATAGTTATATTGAACATATCGAGACTAAATCAAGCGAGTAAACTAGTAAAAATATCGCGTGCTGAAAAATATCGAGAGTAAAATAAGCTATACTAACTTCAAACGAAAAAAAACATTAGCTTGTACTATACCATAGAAAATAAAATAAACAGTTATTTATTAAGAAAAATATCAATTTTCATAGCAATATTTTTTGTAAAACACTAGCTACTAACGAAAAAAATAGATATGTATGCTTGCTATAGTTTTTGTAAAAACACTACTGTAACAACAGTTAAATTTGCTACAATCAAAATGTAGGTTACCATCGATATCTTTTACTAACGATATTTTTCAACACTCAATATTTCTTCTCGCATTATTTTTCAAGTCTCAATATTTTTCACCAAAACCATAAATGAAACACGTTTGTGAAGCTTTCGCATAGCACGAGACTTAATTAATCTGAAAAGTTGTAATCCGAAAACTTGTTTAAATTTACAATATGCCACCATGAGACTGACAGAGGAACTGACTTAATCTGTTGGTACGCAAAATTATGAATAAAGCTTTAGGTACTGAACATTAGGGTGGATCGAATTTTGCAAAAGTTGGAAATCAAAGAATGGCTAGTGCTAAAAAGTGGCTAATGGGCTTTAGAAATATGCATGCAAAATATTTTTTAATTTGATTAAATCCTTGCTCCCCCCCAAAGCCTCTGAAGTTTGAAAAGTAGAGGCGCGATAATGCGTTTGAAAACGGTCAGTCTATTTGAAGGTTTTAGCGCTTCTATTCACTCCCTTGAGCTTATTTTAGTCTCATTCGAAGCGCAATAGTCGATTTAGTTATGAAATATTTAATTTCTGTACGCTAGGGACAATATTTTGTTCACTGAGCTCAATTTTGTCGTTTTTTATGTCCAAAAACATACTCCGGTGAAGCTGCATAATAAGTGTGATAAGCTCCAATTATCCGAAATTAGTAAATCTGAATTTGATGCACTTCTGTGGCCCTATGGAGCCATATTTGTGCTCTTTTAAATCATAATGGTCGATTTACATGGGGTAGAATGAATGATAAGCATGATTTGCTGTTGAAATTCCAAGGTATAAAAAATTTGTTAATATGTTAATTGTTTGTTGAATATTTCATGTTTCAATCCCTTTATATAAACTAAATATGTAAACATATTTAAGAGTTAACTAAAGTATTATAATATCAATGTTTGATTAAAACCCAAAGTAAATATTCTATTATAAATATACAGTAGGTTTGTGTGGTATCTGTCAGAGAGCTCAGTTAAAGTATATTAGATCAGACCGTGTAGTCTTTCTTGCTTTCGAAGCTCTTCATCTTAGAGTAAGATCTCAGCTTGTTGCGAATTGCTCCATCTCGCCTTGTAAAGCCACACACGGCCACTGAAACCTCAGTGACAAGTTTAACAATCCTCTCTACAGCTTGTGTGTGGCAAGCAAACCGTGGAAATGGAAAGTCTATATCAGCAGTTCCTTCTAAACTATTGCGAATTAAATCAGTTGGTATGTGCTTTGTAAGTGGGGGTTCATACTTGGCTGTGGTCCAGTCAATTAAATCATAGTAATTTACGGCACTAAAGTTTATTACTGGGACTCTGAATGACCTGACACATTCTGTTGAAGATACTTCTAAAGACCTGTACTTTAATATTCTCCTTAAGGCCAGTTGTTGTATTCCCTTATCCTCGTCAAACAACATAGACAGAAGAACGTTTTCTTCATGTGCAAAGAAGGCATTCCGTTGTATAGTAGTGTCTACAATGTCCCGCATATCAGTTGACAGGTATCTGGTGTACTGTATAAGGCAAAGCAGATGTTTAGGTCCAAAGATGCATTCCCACTGACACTTTACATTGAACCATATTGGAGCATAAGCATTTAGGATGTAAGAAGTAAGAGTAACCAGATTCGGGTGAGGATCTTTACAAGATACATAAAGCCGAAGTATACGACATCCAAGAGTTAACCACCTGGAATGTGACAGTGGTCCTGGAAGCTTCTTTGCAAGATCTGAAGAGCAAACACCAGACTGTATGGCAATACACATATCATACAAATATCGCTGATCATCACTGAGGTCATGTCTGACTTTAGCAGGAACAACTGGTAGGTTTGGTGCTGGAATGGGTTTAAAGGAGACCAGGTCAGGTAGACTAACAAATGCCAATGACTTGCCAATTACACCAGTAAATGATTTAGGCCCTGAAGTGACTCCATCCAGGTGAACCAGAATATGTCGTAGTGGAAGTTCATTTAAATGTAGTTGGCATATAAACCACTGCAATGGACGACCATAAATAACTTCCAATAACCTAATAATGCCTCCAAGATGACCAGTATTAACTGCAGTCCCATCTGACCCCACAGCCACCAACTTTTCAGTTGCAATATCTCTCTCCAGAAGATATTTACTTATTGCTACAGAGATACTAACTGCATCCCCACCATCTGGAGTGATATGGCCAATATAAGCAGAGCCAGGCTCTGATAATAATGATATATGTTCTTCTTTTGCAGTCCGATAGTAATATTTGTTACCAATCATCTCCTGTATTAGGGTTAAATCTTTGCGACCATCAAAATATAATCCATAGAGATCAGTGTCAGGTGTGTTAATTTCTATATTTCGCTGTTTCTCTCTCTCACGCCGAATTTTCATTCGGTCAATGACACTAGTAGTATCCTCAGTGTGTACAATTCCAAAATCCTGCAACACTGCTGTAGCAATAGATGCAGCAGCTCGATCAGATACCCCATGTCTATCGCATTCACGGGATAATGTTGGTAATTCATGTCTCATTTGGTGAACAGATCGTTGGACAGCACTTTCAGAATCAGGCCTACAACTAACATCCGACCATGAAGTTGATGGTATTGGATCATACTCAACCATGGGAGCCTTTGATTCAGCATCATCATCTGAAGAAGTATAATCAACATCAGTTACTGAATTCACAATTGGAGAGACCTGATGTGGGACAAATTGAAGTTGTCTAGAGAGTTTTCGCTTGCGCCTCTGTTCAATTTGATTAGTTAGTGGTACATCAACACCTGCTATCATCATTTGACGGTCGCCACGTTGGTCTAACAAAAATGACCGTTCTTCTTCTGGCACTCTAAGTTCTCTGGCGCAAGAGCATGTCAAAAAGTCTTTACATTTACACGTTGTTATATCAAAGAGTGTTGAATCTGCATGTTGTCTAAACTTAGCAAGCTGTTGCTTTCTATCAACATGCTTGAGAATCTTTATGTAATTTGCATGGTAAGCAAGAAGCTTGTCCACAATCCTCTTATGGGAGTTGTAAGGTAATGATGCTCTAGTCCACAGTTTCTCCAATTGACCAGCAACCATTTTATATATATCCAATGATGGCATTGTTTTTGTAACTCCAGTCGTTGTATCCAATTTCCTTATGTACTGATAGTACCTCAAAACGTCGCCATGGGTTGGCAAACATGTTGTTGGGAGATCAGCAGGTGCTCTAATTACTGGGCAGGCTGTTTGTGTTCTAAGAAGTGCCATCACTAAAAGACTAGACTAGTACAGAGTACAGAAACATTAGTACATTGGGTAATGTAGGCCTATTGACATGACAGTGACACTACTATCTCCATACCTCTTACCTATGAAAGTACCATTGACCTACTGCCCTGAATCTACTGTCTGATAGTACCCACATCTCTCAATATGCCTAACATTGAGTAAAACTGCATCAGGCATTACTGTTTACTAATTCACAATAAGTCTACCCTAAACTACTATACTGACATTGTCTACAGACTGTCTGACTGTAGTATTGCAACAATGAACAGGGCAACCATACCCTACGCTACTGACATTGTCTACAGACAGTCTGACTGTAGTAATCCAATACTGAACAGGGAAACCACACCATACACTACTGACATTTTATACAGACTGCCTGAAGTCTGACGGTAGTAATAATCCAACAATGAACACTGCTGGGCCTCTACACTCCTATACTGGTACTGCCTGAATTCATTACATGATTGCCTGAATGGAACAATTGTAATACAAATATAATACTTTCAATTTGCCACAATATAGAAGTGGAATATATGAATATATTTATTTTATACATCCGAAAGCACAAAAATGAGCAGAGTGAGGAAAATAGTGGCTGCCATGCCCAGAACCTAAATATTAAATAACTAAATCGACCAATGCGCTTTGAATAAGCCCAAAGTGAGCTCAAGGGAGTGACTAGAAGTGCTATAACCTTCATATAGTCTAGCCGATTTACTACCGCCTTATCGCGCCTATCTTTATCAAAATTCAGAGGCTTTGGGGGGGAGCAAGGACTTAACCAAATTAAAAAATATTTTGCATGCATAGTTCTTAAGCCCATGTGCCACTTTTTAGCACTAGCCATTCTTTGATTTCCAACTTTTGCAAAATTCGATCCACCCTAATGGGCAGATCTATACAAACTCAAGGTTCCCCAGGTTCCATGCAGCATCGAAGAACTATCCACTTTAGTTTATGGCCATGTGGCTGAGTTCAATCAGCATATAGGGACCCTCACACATGAGCTACAGACCATGCAGCCTGACCCTAGAACAAACCCAGCTGCATATTTCGAGGTTAAGGAAATAGTTTGCAGAATCAGGCTAGTTTTATCCGCCTTTCGGGAAGTAGCTAGTAGACATCAGGATGCAGAGCTCGCTTCCATAGTCATCAGGCAGTTAGCGGAAGTAGCGATAACTGCGGGGAAGGCACTTGCACTCAAAAGGCTGCACGGGCCGACCATTCCCCAATGTGTGGACATAGACTGTTCGGGCACCATAGCACAGGGTAACCTAAATACCGATTCAGAAGATTCAGGAGAAGGAGAGGGCATTGATGCAATATCCCGATACCTACGGCCCTTTATAGCCATAGTAGGAGAGGCAGAACTGATTAGGAGGTTAAAGGGTTTAGCCCCCTCTAGCCCCAAATCAATGGCAGTTCTAGAAGACAAATAGAGGCTAAGTGCGATATGCAAGCACAAGCAGAAGAGCATGCGGCTGATAAGGAAATCTTAGAAATGGTGTTGCGGTTAAACGCAAACCATCTGCGTAATAAAACCGGTAAGCGCGCCGATGAATTACAGCTGGAAGCAGCTAAGTTACAATTAGAAGCTGCTAAGGAAACAACTAAGTTACAGTTGGAAGCCGAACAGAGGGAAAGCGAGCCCGTGGAAGCTGATATAGCTTTACGAAACCAAATAGTGCTAAAAAGATTAGGCAGAAATCAACACAAGGAGAAGTTAGGTTTTAATAAAGGACGAGATAGGCCAAATAAAGGGACTTATGCTTCGTCGGATGAAGGAAACTCAACCGACGCTAGTGAAAGTGGTGGCAACTCTCGAAGCAGAAGAAAGAGAGCTGTTAGAGTGGCACTGTCGGACCTGCCTCCATATAATAGACACAGGATACCCCCAAAGCAGACGGATTTAGATCATCCGAGACTGCTGGATTCGCCCCCCCCCCCCCCCCTGGGTAGGTTACAGGAGGAAGATGAGCCAAGCGACCCCCGGTTTGAGATCTATATAGATCCACGGGAATGGGAACCACCTCGGTTGGTTGCAGTCCCATTGCATGGTACATCAGCCGAGTCGATCGATCCAGTAGTAGTCCCACACTTGACTATAACAGCAACCCCCTACCGCAATAGAGATGTTGTACCACCAGTAGGGGCCCCACTTGTAACTAAAGATATACCAAGCGAAGACCCAATCTCCCACAATAATCCACACATAGCTCGTACAGAGCACCCCAGACATAGCTACCTGTCTTAGTACCTTATCCAGGACAAAGGACGATAGAATGTCATTTGGCACTGGAATATACCCAATGGATGTCGGACAATTCGGTCCCGGACAATTCGGTCCCAGACAATTCGGTCCGGACAATTCGATCCCGGACAATTCGGTCCCAAAACACTAAATAAATGGGACCGAATTATCCGGGACTGAATTGTTCTAGGACTGAATTGTCCGGGACCGAATTGTCCTTGACCGAATTGTCCGGTTCCTGATATTTTTTAGCAACTTTTTAGTGCTTTTTTGAAATTGGTAAATGTTCTAGAACATTTGTAGAGATATTTGTTATGGTAGCTAGTGTTATTTACTTGTTAGAATTTTTTGAAATTTTAAAAATACTGTATTTTTTTTTATTTTTGTTATTGGTAGTGTTCGAGAATAGGGGATATAGAAGGGGACAGAGAAAAGGGGATATAAGGGGAGAGGAGCATGAGTTCGAAGCCCAACTCTTGGAAGAGAGGTGGGGGTCGGAGACCTCAGACGAGTTTCGGCTGGAGGACGAACTGGGTTGGATGGAAGAAACACCGAGACAGTCAACATCGGGGTTGCAAGGTATGCCCATGCCAGCGGGCTCTGAGGGCGACATTTGGAGGAGGAGACCGAGGGAGGTAGAAGGGTGGAAGGCTATGGGCGGACACCAGGTTGGAAAGGGATGCAGTGGATCAACCAGGCTACCGGGTTCGGATCTGCTCCCGGCGGGGGAAGAAGAAGACGAGTTCGGGGTGATGCTGCTGATAGAGAGGATTGCGGCCCCAGCAGGGGAAGAGGGGGAGGACGAGTTCAGGGCGATGCCGCTGATAGCGAGGATCGGCCACTCAGATACGGACTGGGTGGACGGAAGGGTGGTGACGGCCAGAGGGGCAAGGGCCTTCTGGGACAAACCCGGTAAGCGGGCCTGGGAGCATGGGAAGCCGGCAATGGACTTTGCGGTGAGTACGATCAGTTGGGCGAGCAACCGGGTATGGCACCATGGGTAGTGTTTGGAGAAACAATGCCGAGGGTGGAGGAGGACATCAACATGGGTAGGGAGGACAGCATCCAGATGTTCGCCTACGAGCGGCTCCATAGACCCAGGAGGCCACGCGGAGCCAAGGACGACTTGGGGCGAGACACAATAGTACACGGTTTCGATTACTGTGGGAGATTAACCCATCATCAAAAGAACTGTCTATACCGTTTCCAGAAGGGGACGGCGTGTCTCTACTGATGCGAGTCAACCCATAAGATGGGTGTGTGTCCGAGGTTGCACAACAGATGTTCAAAGTGCAAGTTTTGAGGGCACTTTGAGCACCAGTGCGACTGGATGGGTGATGAGGAGAAGTTCCAGATCTTCGAGGAGTGGGCTGACGTCGGAGTCATGACACGACAAAGTATGAAGGCCCAGGAGTTCTGGTGGGGCTTCTTTAGCATTAACGTGGAAGCCCACCAGGATATCACCAAAAGGAAACTACCATTCACGTATCAGGAGGTAGCGACAGCGGCATCGTACGGAGGGGTCATCAACACCCAAAGATACCAAGACAGATGGTCACCAGAAAATAGGATCGAATTCAGGGACTTTCTGGGGGAACACATGCTGCGGTCGATGAAAATGATCTTGTGGGTCGCTACCAGAGGGAGACAGGAGGGACACTCAGTGGGACCACCTGCGAAGCGATACCGGGAGTTGATAACACCTGCGCCCAAAGAACCAACAACGGGGCTTGGTAAGACGGTATCGGCGAGGATGAGCAGCCTCAAGGATAAACAGGAAGGAAAGAAACGCCCCAGGCAAGATAACGATAGGGGCAAGGAGCTCAGATGGCTCCAGAAGACGGGAGGAGCAAATTAGAACTCAGGAACAGGGGTATGGGTCTGCCTGGAAGGCACCACATGAACGGAACAGTGCAAACTCCTAATTGCAATTAATTAAGTGCAATTAGTATGTACGTACGTAAAATTAATTAATTAATACCCAATATAATCAATGTAAGTACTATAGTCAAATATAACCTTTTCCAACTAGCTACTGGGATTGGGGACCAATTGACTTGACTAGGAAGACGTGACATTAGACGGATCTCACTGACATCGTGCACACATGCGTGGGACCCGATGAGAGTGTGGGGAGTGACAATAAAAGGGGTTGAGTATAAGGAAATTAGGGAAGCATGGGGAGAAGGTGCTAGAGCAGAAGAAGTGAAAGAAGTGCGAGATTCAAATGTGGGGGGGCGAGCATAAACGAGGATGAGTCCCAAGGGACTGGTGAGAGTGGAAGGGACAACAAAGTCCGTGAGGAAAATTGTGTGAGGAGTGAGGGCAATCATCTAAAACAGAGACGCCAGATACCTTGGTACAACATAGCTCGCATATGTACCAAGGATGGGTAGTGATAACAGACCCATGGGGTCCGGCCTGGAAAGCCGACCCCGAGAAGAAAATTCCACCCCACATCCAATATTAGATTGTGTTCCAGCGGAATTGAAGTGCACTTAAGGTTGATGCTATCTTCTCACTGGGAAGATAGCATGGGGGGGGGGGTGTAAGCGGTTTCAATTCTGTGCACTACCCACCGAAAATGGGATTAGTGGCATTTTACCAATATAGTTGGCGATGTGAGATTACCAATAATAATCTCACCTCATAACCAACTGGAGCGACACGCCACAAGCCACAGAGAGAGGTGAGAGGTCAAACCACCTCAGAAGGAGAAACAAGCTAGTAAGGCTAGCACCAAGGGACAGGGCCAACAGGGAGTGGCGGGGTGACAATTAATCAGGTTAAGCCAATAGTCAGCGGGAAAGCACATTGGGGAGGACAAGAGCGCATATATTGGATATTAAGGCCGCCCTGTAGAGTAGGCCTAATGTAATATGTGTCAATGATATAGCCGTTGTGATTACTGATTATTAGTTAGTTGATTTCCTACAGTTGTGAGACCTGAATAGTTTTGACTGTCATCGTTACTGTTTGTATTGCATATTATTATATTCAGACTGCGCTATTATCAATTGCTATGATTATTAACACTGACAATTAACTCTGTGTTTTTCTACGGCCTTTGGCCTAATATACATCCAGCGCTTGCCCAGTAGCCTACGAACGCGACGACGCGTACAATCTACCCCGGTCGGAATCCACCACAGTCAACTCCAGTGGATTCCGTCACAAATTTCAGAAATTTGTTTTTTATTGCATCTACAGCAACAGCAGAATTTAATGGGGATTTTAAATCTGAAGGCGTGGAATATCCGTCTGCCAATCAATCTGTAGAAATATAAGACAGAGAATCGACCGACGGACAGACATCAGCTACCCCGAAAACCCCCGTAAATATAATTTTAGCTCGGTGGTGTGCTTTCTTCCTGTCAGACATTATTAACCAACCAGACCCCAAACAGGTAGTTTTGCGCGGGAAGGTTTGAACGTTGAAGGAAATTATCTTAGAAGGAGATTTTTTTCTGATTTAAAAAACTACTCCTCCGCCATTTCTTAACTGTTTTTTGAAATGTATTCTTTATATGAATGATAATTCCAAAAGCTTAAATAAATTTCGGACAGTTTTTTTGACTTCACAATATTTCCACATTTTTTCAATGAACAATTGGAAAAAACATGGTATTTTCATTTTATTAAAAATTTTGAAATTATTTTTACAAAATTGTCAGAAATAGAAAATACAAAAAGTGGCCAAAAAATGTGATGAAAATGAACATCCCAATTCCAAAAAATGTTGTATCGGAAAATAAAAAATGGAAAATAACGGAGGAGTGCTCTTTTAATGTAATTTACAAATCACATGCGCTCCGCTAGGGGGCTCCAAAGTTTTTTTTCGAACTTGTATTTACTTTTGAGGATTCCCTATTCGAAGCATATATAAATTTAGAAAAAACATATTGGGGATAAGATACCGGTAGTCTATAAAGTGAAAAATATCTTTATGTGGCAATAATATAGGCCTACATACGTATAATATACACATACAGTAGGTATACGTACTGTAGGTATTTTCTGTTACTTGATTAGAATTACTTAATAGAGCGTGGCAATAATAATGACTGACTTAGCGGTAAACATGTAACTACTGTATGTAGTACCGGTACAGTACAGTTTATAATCCGTAATTACAGTAGACAGGGAACTATTAATAACTTAATAACTTCTGACGTTTTATAATTTACTTATTTTTACACTGCAGACAGAGAGGTGAGATTTAACTGCAGATTTAAAAGAAGGGTTGATAAGGCAAAGCTGTCCGATTTTTTATACCGTTAGTACTGTAGTATCCAAAATAATCTAATACAGCGCTGGTCCTGTGGGGCGAGCCACGAAGTGAGTGAGCCTAAGCGTAGGGGTACCATTAATCAACCTGTCGTTCTGTCGCGTTTTTTTTCAGTATTTTATTTTAAACGTCAATAACTCGGCCAATCCTTGATGAAATCTATCCAAACTTGGAACACATGTTGTTTGGCAAAAGTTTGAAAATTTTCCAAGTAGAATTTGCGTGGGGCCTTCGTGCAGCATCAGTGTAACTGTTATTGCAGTTATAATAAATTTATTTATCCAAATTTAAAATGCGTTAAATTATTATTACTGTAGGATAAATCAGCTGGGTTTCTGACAAATTTTGCAATACATTGGGGGTGTCTGCATGTACCATGTGTACCGGTACTGTCAGGCTGTACTCAATCCCTGAATCGAGAATCCTGCAATCAGTCAATACTGCAATACTGGTCAGCCGGTACCATACACTGCAGACATGCCATATCATGTAATCTAATTAAACATGGCCCTGGCAACCCTTGCGGTGATTATAGTTTAAGCCTAATAGCCCAGTACCGGCACCGGTAATAATAATATAATAGTTTAGATACTGAGATAGTTACCGCTAATCATTCAGTCATTGGCACGGTACACCGTATTTCTGTACTGCCGTTGTAGTGCGCACCGTAGGTACCACCCTACTACCGGTACCGGCTGACCGGTGGCAACTAACACTTCAGCACACTTGCACAGCACTGCAGCAACAGCACTACCGGCGATACACAGGTTGGAATTTATGTAGAGTTTGCTCAACAGTACAGATATAAAATAGTTATCTAAATTATATATTTAACTATTATGACAAGTATTGAAATATATACCGTTATTCGTGTTATCAGTATTTGCAACATCTGACATTGAAGAGGTGAGAGAAGATGAATACCGGCACTCAACAAAACCAACGCTTATCACAGGTCGGTATGGTTACCTCGAAACCGGCGCGACTGTCCACTCGAATACAACTTCAAAACACAAACGCCAACAATAAACTGAAAGCGAATCGAACGTTGTTAAGACGAACGGCCGCCCAAAGTAGACTCCACGGGGAAATGAGTTTTTTAGCCTGATGTTTATACTATTTAATTATTATTTTTAACGTGATTTGCTTTGTGTCCTATCTATTTGGTGTACTATTTTTAGCTTGCAATTTATCCTATGAAATCTATGCGGTGTATTATTTCGGCTTATAATTTATTTATGTCTTTAATTATTATTTTTAACGTGATTTGCTTTGTGTCCTATCTATTTGGTGTACTATTTTTAGCTTGCAATTTATCCTATGAAATCTATGCGGTGTATTATTTCGGCTTATAATTTATTTATGTCTTTAATTATTTACTTAGTGTATTATTTTTCGGCGTACAATCTATAATGTTGATCTATTTGCTGGGTGATTATTTTCGGCTTAGGGCTTGTTCTGTATGGATTTTGTTGGTGTGCGTACTTGTATATTGGCTGTGACGACATCTATTGGGTTATGATTTTTATTGGTGGGCCGTGAGTTGATCATTGGGTTTATTTTTAGCTCGGTTATTATTGGTATGTACCTTTAAACCTCGCCTGGGGCGGGCTCGGGTATTGCTTGGGGTGGGCATACTTAGCTGCTATATTGGATATGTAAACACGATTGGCTTCTGTAAAGTTGTAGGATAATATGTGGCCATTATTGCTTTTGTAAGTTTTGATTGGAGGATTCCTTTCGGGAGAGGGGGGGTGTATTCAAGGCTTGGCTTTGTGACATTATTGCTTTGAATGTTGTAGCTAATAATAGCCTATGTTAGGATGGTTGAAGTTTGTGTTACTCTATTGTTGCAAGGGTCAAACTGATTATAGCTCGTTTGCTTGTCTGCCCGTTGAGGTAATGTGCAGTTTGTTCGGTAATCTGTTAATACCTTTTATATTGGTTGAGTTTTGGTATATAAACTATAGTTATGGGATTCATTAGTCAGTAGCCTACGAACCCCAGCCAACTGTCATGTCATTTAACTAAATGTTTTTCTTTTGGTCCCTGCCGGACCGGTAATTTTATTATTATTATTAATGCAATTTTGCGACTAAATTTTTACTGTCTGATTGAAATTAAATAAAAATTAAACCTCTACACTGAACGTATTTAACTATTTTTCTTTATGTTTTCGTCATGGTGAAAACGAATCACGGGCTCGCCGATCTCTAGATCTAGGAAGTTAACCACCCGGACAACCCCCCCCCCCCCCCCCCCCTACCCCTCTCGTATAGGCATACTCTTTAAAAAAGGGCAAGCACATACCAGGCTACCGCACTCCCCACACACTCCACGAACCTTATAGGGAATCGAAGGCAACCACATGCTGGCCTGGTAGATAGTCTGCACACACCCCCTTTTTACATTCGAACCGGATACTACCGAACTATGGATGACACCATCCGTGGGGATTCTGGCAATACGGAACCGGCGATCAACGATACCCAAGACGGGCGCAGTCGAGCATCCTCCCCCACCGGTAGCGCTAAAACCACGGCGAGTTCGGCGGCACGACTTGCCAAACATGGAGCTCGGATGATCGGCTTCCGAGTTCAAGCCGAACGGGAACGGATCCGTAAGGAACAGTTGAGGGCAATAAAGGAACGAGGATGGATACATCAGGAACAGGAACGTAAACTGGAAGAATTGAGGATCTCCGAGGAACGTAAACTGGAAGAATTGAGGATCTCCGATGAACGCGGGCTGGAAAAACTGATACGAGAGGCTGCTGAGGTGGAATTCGAAGCGCGACTCTGGGAGGAAGAAGCTAAGGAGGACTGCGAGGAAGGACTCTCGGGCAGGCTTCGGGAGTTCGACGGTGAGTTGGATCCAGGAACTGAGGATGCCAGACCGTCTCACGGTGGCGCGGTCAGGGGTGAAGGGACGGACGGACCTGAACCATTCGGGTTCACCGTCTCGCCTCAGGGAAACACGGAACGGTGGGCGGCAACAGATAACCCGGGTGTCATATAGGTACGGGCGGTCATGGGGTCGGAGAGTGTACCGGTACGTACACAACGTGGCCCCCAGCCAATGGCTTCATCCTCCCCAAGGCCGGAACCGAAATCGGAGGAAGAAGGACGCGAGATTCGGGGCGCGGCACAACGTCAGGGTGGCGTTGTGGCAACCCCGGTCGTAACGGACTATGGTCGGGGTGCGGTGCAATGTCAGGGTGGCATTGCACAAGTCCCGGTCATAACGGGCCATGGCTGGGATGCGGCACGGCGCCACGGTGGTGTTGTGGAAATCCCGGCTGTGTCGGACGACAACAACCTTCGGGCGGATAGGAAACCCTTGGGTTTATTCGGGAACTCTCAGACTGTGACAGAGGTTAAGCCGAGGGATGTGGGGGCCGCCTACAACCTTCCGCCTATAAAACCTTCGGCTCGATCAATGGACGACGGGGCGCCAGAGGATTACGGGCGACTAGACGCCCATGCACAACCCTTTATCCCCAGGGATCGGACTCCCCATTCTTCCGCGGATCCCTGGGTAGGGTCGGTCGATTCGTGGATTGACGAACTCATCCCCGGAATGGAAACTGTAGTTCGGGGTGGCGAAGGAGCACAGAGTCTGGAGGTGGCGCTAATGCGACTCGGGGACGAACGGGGCGCGCTGGAGGTGCGGCTGCTGCGGTTCGACGGGAACCCGATTCAGTGGCCGCAGTTCATCGAGCGGTTTTACGAGCTCGTACACCGTCGTGTACATTATACGGATGCTCATCGCCTCCCGCTGCTTCAAGGGCAACTCGACGGGACGGCCAAGGATACCGTTGCGGGGTACGGTTGCAGCGGTGGAGCTTACGCCCAGGTGCTCCAGACTCTTAAATGGCAGTTCGCGCATCCATCACTCGTCTCCCGGGTCTTTATAAACTCTATCGCGGAGGGGAAACAGATCCCCGCGCGGGACAAGGCAGCATTGAGACAGTTCCATACGAATATAACTCTGTGTATTTATACACTACGGGCCATGGGTAATCTCGCGGACATATACTCTGTGGAAACGCTGCGGCGGGTCTATATGCGACTGCCCGATCACCTGCAATGGAAGTGGCAGCAGCATTGCGTAAATATCAGAGAGGGTTCCGGTCGCGGAACACCGGAAGACCCATCGCTGATACACCTGGAGACATGGTTGGGTCGCTGTGTGCGAGCGCTGTTCGAGCCAACCACGACAGACTTAAGCGAGTTTACCAACTACAGCTCCGGGATCGGGAAGCCACGGTTCGTAAAGCCGAGAGAAGAAACCTTGGCTAAACGCGCGGTAGCGCTTGTCTCTGGGGACGTGAGGAAGGGGACGAGATCGGAGAACCTGAACTCGGTTAGCCATTCGGTATCCTGCCGCTCTATGGACTGTTGCGTCCTCTGTCAGGGGGATCACACAACGAGAAACTGTGAGAACTTTAAGGGTCTAACGACGAAGCAACAAATGGATAAAGTCCACATACTCGAACTCTGTTTTAAGTGTTTGGAAGCGGGCCATCGGGGCGGCGACTGCCCGAAGCCGGTACCGTGCGACGCAGGGGGTTGCGAACGGTGGCATCATCCCCTCTTACACATGGCCTTCAACGAACTAAACTCGAGGATCGGCGGTGGGATAACGGGAATCGGGAAAGAGAGATCCGGTTACTCGGCGGCTACGGCGGATTGCGACGTGGTATCGGACGACCACGCGACGGGGTGGGAGGAGGACGGCGGTGTTCTCCTCCCTATTGTACCGTGCCGGCTTTATGGGAAAGGAGGGACGATGGTAGAGGGCGTCGTCATGCTGGATCCGTGTAGCGAACTGACTTTGATTGTCGACGAGGTCGCGAATAAACTCAGGTTGGGGGGTGAACGGCGCACATTAACGATAGGGAATGTCGAACGGGATGGGCCGCAATGGGAGGCGCGGAAGGTGGCTTTCGGTATTGGGCCGCGGGATGGGAGCCACAAGGCTGTGGAAGTGGGCGAGGCGTGGACTATCTCCGTTATAAATGTACCGAGGCACCGTATGTCATGCGATAACCTCACAACATCGTATCCTCATCTCGTCGGTATACCAATACCGACAGATGTGGATTACTCGCGGGTTATAGCACTCATTGGCGCCAACGTACCTGAGATAGTCTGCCCCTTAGAGGTAAAACGGGGGGACCCGGGGCAGCCTTATGCACTACGGACTCTGTGCGGCTGGACGGTATGGGGGCCGGTGGGCGCTGGTAGAGGGTCGAGGGTTACACGGAAACATTGCGGGGTGATGGGGAAGGCGGGCGATGGGAAATTGGATAAACAGCTCGAGGAGTTTTGGACCACGGAGGGCTTTGGGACGAAGTTTAATGAGGGTCGGCTGACTTCGCACGACGACCGTACGGCGATGAAAATGATGGAAGCCTCCAAGAAAAGGTTACCTAGCGGTCGCTTTATGGTCGGGATGCCGTGGAAGGAATCGAGACTGAAACTCACAGACAATCGAGCCACGGCGCGTTCGCAACTCTTGTCGTTGGAAAGGAAATTCTCTAAAAACTCTCTGTTCGAAAAACTCTATCGGGAAATGTTGGGCTCGTATATTACGGACGGATATGCGCGCCGCACCACGAAGGAAGAATTAGAGAAGAAAGACGACCGAGTCTGGTATCTTCCCCATCACGGCGTAGTCTCGGCTAAGAAACCGGGAAAGGTGCGCGTCGTATTTAACGCTGCCAACCGCCACCGGGGGGTAGCGCTTAACGATAAGCTTTACTCGGGACCGGACTTGTTAAACACCTTGGCGGGAGTTCTCATGCGATTCCGGCAAAACAAAATCGCATTCGCCGCCGATATTAAAGCGATGTACCACCAAATTCGTGTACCGGAACGGGATCAACGCTCACTGCGGTTTCTCTGGCGCCATAGCGTTACCGAACCGATACTCACTTATCAGATGACGGTTCAGGTATTCGGCGTTATCTGCTCCCAGGCGTGCGCGTGTTACGCGTTGAGGTCTGCCGTCCTGGATGACCCGTGCCCCCCGGACATACGGCGCGCGGTCCTGGAATCCTTTTATTCGGACGACCTATTGGGATCGACAGCCGAGACCGCACAGGCCATTGCGTTAGTGAGAGGGCTACGGGAACGACTCTCAAGGATTACGGGATGCACCTCGTAAAGTGGGCCAGTAGTTCGCGGGAACTACTCGGGACCGTACCGTCGGAGGAGCGGGCAACGCCAACCATCGACTTGTCCGGGGACGACTTACCAACGGATCGAGCGCTTAGGATTAGCTGGGAAATGGAAGGGGATGTGATTAGATTCGACTTCGCGGGAGTTAGCGAGGAGGGTTCGAAACGGGAAATTCTGTCCACAATAAGTTCTATTTTCGATCCACTAGGATTCCTCGTTCCCGTAATATTTGTTGCTAAATGTATCATGCAGAAACTCTGGGCGTTAAAGATGGATTGGGACAAACCTATACGGAATGAGGTTCTTGAGATATGGCTGGGATGGAAAGACGATGCGAAAAATCTGTCGGGCCTGCGAATTCCCCGATGGTACGAAACGGGACTCTCAGGGTTAGCGGTGGGCCGGGAGATCCACGTTTTCTGCGACGCATCCGAAGAAGGCTTCGCGTGTGTGGCGTATGTTCGTTCGGAACTCAGCCACAAGTCGGCGCGATGCTCCTTCGTTGCGGGGAAGAGCAGGTTGGCGCCAATGAAACGACTGTCCATACCTCGACTGGAACTCCAGGCGGCGGTGCTGGGGATCCGCTTAGCTGAGACTTTAAGGGGAGAGCTAAGGATGGTAATTTCCCGAACTGTCTATTGGTCTGATTCCACAACGGTGCTGCGGTGGATAGGAAATCCTTCTAGGCGTTTCCACACCTTCGTCGGGAATCGGGTTGCCGAAATCATGGATTCGTCGGAACGAACGGATTGGCGGCATGTACCGGGGGATCTTAATCCGGCGGATGACGGGACGAGGGGACTCGCAGCTGCGGAGCTAGTTGAGTCGAGCCGATGGTTCCAAGGACCGCCATTCTTACGAACCGAACCACGGAATTGGCCCGCGTCGCCAATTATTAAGGAGGACGATACAGATCCCGAGATCAAACTTTGTGGGGCCTCGTTTCGCTCGTCCGGTCGGGCAGGGGCGGTTATTGACTTACGGCGGTATTCTCGCTATCGCCAGGCGCTGAGGAGGGTTGCGTGGGTGATGCGGTTCATCCACAACATCAAACGGGGGGACCGATCGACTCGACATTCCGGACCCCCCTCAGTTGACGAACTAGAGGACGCGAAGATCGGAATGATAAAGGGTGATCAATCCGAATTCTTCGCAGAAGAGGTTGAGCGAATCCATGCGGGGAAGGAGATTCATCGAAACAGTCCCCTAAGTAAACTCCAACCATGGTTATCGGGGAACGGGCTTCTGCGAGTCGGAGGTCGATTACATAACGCGGATATAAGCGAGGAAGCGAAACACCCAGTCGTCCTCGCGCACGGCAGTCCTTTGGCGAGACTGTTGATCTGGGAGGCGCACGAACGGTTGGGACATAGCGGGGTCGAGGCGGTGCTGGCGGAAATACGCGAAGCCTACTGGATAACGCGGGGGTGAGCCACGATAAAGGGAGTCTTGCGTGGTTGTTATCCATGCCGATGTCGGCTGTTACGTCGGCCGGCGACCCCTTTAATGGCCCCACTGCCTAAGGAGAGGGTCGACTCGAACGCACCTGCTTTCTATTATACGGCGGTCGACTACTTCGGACCGATCGATGTCACCCAGGGCCGGTCGACTGTGAAGCGCTACGGGGCGCTGTTCACGTGTCTCGTCACCCGAGCGGTCCATCTCGAGGTAGCTTTCGGCCTTACGACGGATACATTCCTCATGGCGCTACGCCGATTCATGGCGAGACGTGGGAAACCCGGGGTTATATATTCTGACAACGGTACAAACTTTCAAGGGGCGGATAATGAACTAAAGCGATGCATACGGGAAATGGAGGAGGGTGAGGAAGGACTGGCCGCGAGAATGGTAGAGTATGAGGTTAAGTGGAAATTCATCGGGCCGTTGAGTCCTCATTTCGGCGGGGTGTGGGAGAGGCTCGTTCGTTCGGTAAAGGATATCATGGTGACGGTCCTAGGATCTCAGCGGATACATGATGACACGTTGGCCACCGTATTCGCTGAAATAGAGGTGATATTAAATAATCACCCTCTCACCCCTGCGAGCGATAGCGTTGACGACTGTACGGCATTGACCCCGGCGCACTTTCTGATGGGGCGACGGTACACCCAGAAGTGTCCCGGCGTGTTCACGCACGCGGATACAATAGGCAGGGTCAGGTGGCGGCAGGCCCAAGCGTTAGCGGAGACGTTTAAAAGGCGATGGGTTAAAGAATATCTCCCGACGCTCACCGTGCGGAATAAGTGGAACTGTGATACCCCTAACCTCAGCAACGGGGATTTGGTAGTAGTCCTCTCCGTGGGGAAGCTAAAGGATACTTATGAATTGGAGCGGATCGTAGAGACACATCCTAGCGCAGACGGGCGAGTAAGGACGGTAACTGTACGCACCCCGAGTGGCATATATAAGCGGCCGGTCGCCATAATCGCTTTACTGGAAGCGTGCACAGTTCGGGAACCGAACGGGGGGACTGTTAAGACGAACGGCCGCCCAAAGTAGACTACACGGGGAAATGAGTTTTTTAGCCTGATGTTTATACTATTTAATTATTATTTTTAACGTGATTTGCTTTGTGTCCTATCTATTTGGTGTACTATTTTTAGCTTGCAATTTATCCTATGAAATCTATGCGGTGTATTATTTCGGCTTATAATTTATTTATGTCTTTAATTATTATTTTTAACGTGATTTGCTTTGTGTCCTATCTATTTGGTGTACTATTTTTAGCTTGCAATTTATCCTATGAAATCTATGCGGTGTATTATTTCGGCTTATAATTTATTTATGTCTTTAATTATTTATTAGTGTATTATTTTTCGGCGTACAATCTATAATGTTGATCTATTTGCTGGGTGATTATTTTCGGCTTAGGGCTTGTTCTGTATTGATTTTGTTGGTGTGCGTACTTGTATATTGGCTGTGACGACATCTATTGGATTATGATTTTTATTGGTGGGCCGTGAGTTGATCATTGGGTTTATTTTTAGCTCGGTTATTATTGGTATGTACCTTTATACCTCGCCTGGGGCGGGCTCGGGTATTGCTTGGGGTGGGCGTACTTAGCTGCTATATTTGATATGTAAACACGATTGGCTTCTGTAAAGTTGTAGGATAATATGTGGCCATTATTGCTTTTGTAAGTTTTGATTGGAGGATTCCTTTCGGGAGAGGGGGGGTGTATTCAAGGCTTGGCTTTGTGATATTATTGCTTTGAATGTTGTAGCTAATAATAGCCTATGTTAGGATGGTTGAAGTTTGTGTTACTCTATTGTTGCAAGGGTCAAACTGATTATAGCTCGTTTGCTTGTCTGCCCGTTGAGGTAATGTGCAGTTTGTTCGGTAATCTGTTAACACCTTTTATATTGGTTGAGTTTTGGTATATAAACTATAGTTATGGGATTCATTAGTCAGTAGCCTACGAACCCCCAGCCAACTTATTTAACTGTTTTTCTTTACGTTTTCGTCATGGTGAAAATGAATCACGGGCTCCCCAATCTCTAGACCAAGGAAGGAAACCATCCGGATAACCCCCCCCCCCCTACCCCTCTCGTATAGGCATACTCTTTAAAAAAGGGCAAGCACATACCAGGCTACCGCACTCCCCACACACTCCACGAACCTTATAGGGAATCGAAGGCAACCACACGCTGGCCTGGTAGATAGTCTGCACACACCCCCTTTTTACAAACGTCTTCAGAAGAATCTGTCATTGGGACGAAGAAAAGGAAGCCGAAACCACGGGAATGGACCACAGCTAAGATTGAATGCTCCCATTGTTAGAGTTCCTGGACCGAAATTGAAACACCAATTGCCAATGGGCTTGATCTCTCAAACCAAAACTTCCTCTGCGGGGTTTGCGTGGCAGTAAAGATTGAAAGTCTGGAAGCTGGCATCCCTAGGTATTATTATTATAAAGAGCGTCAGCCTGCGTTTAATAAATATATTTTAATACAAAACAGGTCGAACGCAAAGAGGCTTATAATGAAGACGAGTAGGCCTACTGCATTGATTATATTCCTATAAACCACCTGGCTTTGCATATTGAACGTGCGTTTGGAAATAAGTTCGTGCTACCCTTCCGTGGGTGGTAGATGTCGCGGTTATGTATTGGTGGGTGGGGGGAGGGGGGGGGTGCAGATTAAAAGGGGTGAACACGTACTGTCCCCCTTTCTTTGATTAATTGGTGGTGTGGGTTAATCTCTCATAACCTGATTTTGTGATACAGTCGCACAATTTTAATTTGTATCTCATAACTGGGCCTCGTGCTGCGCGAAGGCCCCACGAACGTGTAAGAGAAAGTGTAGGCCTACTATGTAGACCTACTGCTTACTCTTTGACTTAGATTAGTTGTTATAAGTCAAGCAATGTAAATTTGGGTGACATATGGTGATGGTGATTCAATATTATACAGCAATTAACAAACGATGGGGTTTCATTTAAATAGTATTTTAATACGATAAATTATCATATTAATCCGGCAGATATCCTATCCATTAGTCCGGCAGATATCTACCATTTTTTCACTGAACATTGCATGGGAGTATAATATAGTAAATACTTTGGGTGATTTTGGTAAGAAATTTTATTGTGATCAATATTCCGACTGATGATGCTAAGGTTGTATCATTGAGGAATTTGTGTAATTATCAATTTAACAGAAATTAATCACCAGGAACAGTTAAGACAATTCATACCGATACAATTGCTTTCATTTATTTTAGTAAGAAATGTAATGTTGAAAATTAGCAAATGGTACAACAGGTTTCCATTACAATAAATTAAACTTTACAACACCGGAGTCACCTCACCATCTTATGGTAAACTTTTATGACAATTTTCATTTCAGTCGCGTCAAATATTTATGTAAAGTTAGTTTTTCTATGTATTTGGTTGTAAGTTGAATTTAATATTGTACATCAATTGCAATTGTTGAATGTTTTTATAAGGTCATTTTAATGGTACACTATTTTGGTCCAAAATATGTCGAAATTATTTTTATGATCTATTATAACGCACGATTAAATTTTGGTTCCAAATCTGAAAACCGCTATTTAATAGCTCTTTTAGTTTTCAAGTTATAACAATTTCCATTTAGGGAATCCTGTTGAAATTACTATTACTATATATAATGAAAGGTCAGTAATGGTTGACTGATGCGCCTGTAAATAGCCTCTCGTCAATAATGAAAGGTCGATTATCTCCAAATATTTTTTTTTATGAAATTGTCAACTTCAAAACCCCACTACTTCTACAATTTTTGAGTAATTAGTCTGAAACTTTCTGTGGGTGTCTAGATAGCCACCCTGCATAAAAGTATCAGACAACTTTTTGAATTTTTTTTTCGCTGACAGTGATAAATCAAAGAGTTGTCCGAAAATGGTGTACCCCCCCCCCCCCCCCCCCCATCTTAATTGTTGAATGGTTTTTTAAATATATTTAGATACAACCTGAAATTTAAAATTAAAGTTGATGCAATGGTATGTTATTCAATTATTTAATAAAGTTAATTTAACTGTACAAATCTTCATTATCGTTACGATATATCACACTTTTTAACTTGAAACCGAGGCTGTTCCCATTGGAATAATAGTGAGTTAAAACGTTCTGGAACACAACCTTGTGGAATCGAAAATCGTATTGCCTTTGCATATAAAGTCATGACCCGGTGTAGAATTTGGTAACTTTGAAAACACTCAAAGATGCCAGTTGGGCATCAATCGGATTATTGATGACAACAACATTACCTACCATAATCAGTTAAAACATTTACTACTGTATATACTTCAACGAACGGTATATAATGCAATAACTGCCGGACTACATGTGGGCCGGCCTCAATTATTACAAACTTGTAACAGGGATTTTGACAATTATGAAATTATGACAGACACCACACTAGAAAAATGTTATTCATGTGAAAAGTGGTACCAACAGAAATAAAATATAGTTGTAAAAGTATATGTTAAAGGAAATAAATATTTAGAAACGTTATCAATATATGTAGCAATATCACGTCTATGTTTCATATCACTGCTGCTGCTATTAGCTAGATAATCATGCTTGGTATGATTGCTATTATCTGCCTTTAATTGAGTACAAGTACCATTGGTTGAAACTTTGTCATCATACTTCTTACCAAAGTGACACACCAACAAAAATTCAATGAGGCTACAAAATACGAAAATAAAAGCAATTGCAAAGGTTATATCCAACGCATTAATATAAGCAACATTAGGGAGTCTAGTATATGTGTTTAGAGCTATAGTGATGACAATGAGAATGGTGGTTATGGCAAGAGCTGCCCGAGCTGGAAGTGCCTTACGATCCACCCAGAATGCAATCCAGGACATCACAACTGCCAACGTCAATGGCAAATAAACAGTGACAATATAGGCGCTGGTACGTCTACTAAATCTGATTTTTATAGAAAGTTGTGAAAACGATCTGCCGGTATATTCTCTTTCATTATGCTCCAATATAAGATCACTAGTAGTCAAACCCATATACTGTGTAAACTCCACTTTTCCACAGAGAATCTCTATGCCTTTATTATTATCATTTAAGTGCCAGAATTTCAATACAAGATTATTAGTATCAAATCCATAACTCTCCAATTGTATTGTACATGTTTGAATATCCATTGGATAATTTACAAAATCGAAAGAACATCTTGTTCGAATGCTGACTCGTTGTGACATATTTACAAGACCATTTGGAGAAACAAAGATATATGAATTTGGCATTGGATCTTTGAACACAGTTGTTGACAGACTGTTGCTAAAAAATACATCAGGTCTCCATATGTTTTCGAGGATAAATGACCCCATAATAATTGGACCATTTGAGGCAATAAATATGTTATTATATGCCAGTCGTGGATCATTCCACCGTAACCGCAAGTACATATCAGTAGTGAAAGACATGTCCTCGTCGTTAATCTCACCAATTGAAACTATACCAATATTAACACCAACTTCAACGATGCCTTTACCAATATTTGGTCTTGTGAGTTTGTTATATCCTTGTTTATATTGAACGATGTCAGTCAAATAGTTTACAACTTTGGCCTCTGTAGTCAAATCATAATCATTATTATCAACATGAATATTGCCTTCTTCACCTATACCAGTTGTCAAACTACATATAACAACAACAAATAGTAATAAGATATCATTGATAAACGTCATTATTATTGTGTAAATCTATCTGTATGATTTAGACAACACCACATAATTGCTGGTTATTTAGTTAGATAACATAAACTGCGGTTCACAGGTGTATTTTTGGCCAAAGGAAAATATATTCGATTCAATTCAAATTCAATTGTTAGGGACATATTAAAATTTAGAGTACCAATTTATTGTTTGACAACCAAATTTAATTTACAAAGGTACTGTAATTATATAAACGTTCATAATCAACAAAGTTGCTTTTTAACCAATACGTAGCCCACATTGGGGCCATGGAAGTTTTTGTATAGACACGAATGCTTTAAAGGGAAGAGCCAGGGGGCATCTCTGCGTTATATCCTTAAATAAAACTAAATGAAAACATGTTTCCTCTGGAGAATAGAGTTCTGGGGGGACCGCGCTGGAAATCAATCTCCGTTGTCCTTGGCCAACTGGCCGAAGAAAAGGGACGTCCACAGATGCGGTGCTACAGGTTCCGAGGACGTACACCGTTACTACATAGAAATGAAGTAAGAATTGATTCACCCGTTAGGTTTTCTTCGCCCTTTAGACCAGGGATTAGGCACAAAGTGTGACGACTTATTTCCACTAAATTCAACCACCACACCAAGGAGGATCATATCGTTTACACGAACAAGGGGCGTTGAAAAGGAAATTTTGTGACAGAAAAACACAATACTATCCAACTACCGTAGCCTAACGGTAACAGTGCAATCCATCATTATTGGATATTAAGATCAGTTCAGGGGCGGATCCAGAGGTCACCTAGCCGGGGGGGCATAAATAAGGTGCGAGAAAAATTCCAAAAATATGCTCCATAAGTTGACTTGTCCGGTGGAGACAGGGGGGGGGGGGGGGGGGTGGGGTGGGGACTGGACGCAAAACTCGCCTTGACATCCCGCCTCAATGTTAAATTCTTTATTTAGGGAAAGGAGCAGGTTACAGTGGTACGTTATTTTTATTTTATTTTACTTTATTTACTATAATTTACTATATTTTTACCGGTACTTTATTTAATTTTTGAGGTAATCAGCTATTATTTGCGTCCAATTTCGCATGGAGAGGGATGAATTTTTATTGCGTCCAGTCCCCCCCCCCCCCCCCCCCCCCCCGTCTGTGTGAAGAACACACAATAGACAATAGCGACAGAAGGCAGCATCAAAAATCCTTGAGTACAGGAGTAGCTCAGACCGTTGTACAGTGAGAGCCACTACTGGTGACGTAATGAATGTTGGACACTAGCTAGGACACTCCCATATTTTTACTTCGGGTACTGGAAGTTACTGGTTTGGTCGTAAATTCTGTTGCACATTGCATTATATTTATTATGGTCGTTGTCATGGTGTGCGGACACTTCCCCCGGACACTTCCCCCCCAGCCCCAAACACCTCCAGACTTCCCCCCCGGACACTTCCCCCCCAGTCCCAAACACTTCCCCCCTGGACACTTCCCCCACGACTGTTCTTAACTTCGCACAACCGTATTGTTTGCTAATCTTTAAAGACAATAACAATAAATAAAATGTAGGGTTACATTACTGTATTACAAAAATTTGGAATATTATAAAGCCAGATAGGGCAGGAGGGGGACTGAACGCAATAAAAATACCCATGGTGTATCAAGTACGGCTAACTTCTCGGATAGGACAAAGTTTTGACTAGACCATTATCTGGAATGATGAGAAGCTTTCAGTTTAGAAGAATGCCTTCGTTTCAGAAAATTTGGAATGTGGATCTTTAATATTTTTATTATTTATTTTTTCACTTCAAATGGAAGGGGTTTTTGAGTATGCTTTCTCATTTTCATAGGGGGGGGGCTATAGCCACATGGCCACCACCCTCGGTACGCTAGTGCTTACTGTGATAGTTCAAAAATTGCCGGGGGGGGGGGCATGTGCCCCCCCCCCCCCCCTGGATCCGCCCCTGCAGTTGCAAACTAATAACTGCAGTTTCTTTACCGGCCTTACGGGCAAAGTCAAAGTTACGGACGTAAGGGAAAGGCATGGGCAGCCTTGAATAGGCTTTCCAGGATTTGGAAGTCACCGATAATTAATTGGAAACTTAAGGTCCGATTATTTAGAGCAGAAGTAGTCCCAGTACTCCTCTATGGGAGTCCTTGCTGGGCTCTAACTGCTGAGGACACCAAATCTCTGGATGGCACATTCACAAGAATGCTACGCCGGGTTCATTGTGTCAAGTACAATGCACACATCTCCAACCAGACACTATATAACATTGGAGGTGTCTCATTGGTTCCCCCAAACTAGATCAAAATAGACTAGAACAAAATCGCCTCCGCTTTGCAGGACATTGCTTTCGCCGTGAGGACCAGCCAGTGCATAATCTTGTACTTTGGCAGCCTCATGGAGTGAATAAGCATGGTGGACAGCCCATGACTTTCTTGAGACGCATCTTAAAGGACACTGGCCTTGAAGATGAGGATGATCTAGCAAGTGTCATGGGTGATAGGGAGTTGTGGTGGTGCAATTTTGTCGATAAGTCGGCACAGCATTCTTAAAAATGCAGCTGCAATGCAGCATGCCGATCGTAGTACTAGTTGTAGTAGTACGGGCAAAGTCACTCCATCAACTCGAGATAGCAGCCAGAGTGTCGAGTAACAGAACCTCACTTCAGCTGAAGGGTCGTGATTCCGGGCCCAACACAGATCCCGTCACAATCCATCTTCCCACATTCCCATCCCGCTTTCCAACTCACCACGCGTATTTTTTCCACTCGCTGCTATTTATTTACATAAGTTTACTCTAAGTCACCTAACCTTATTATTATTATCCTATTACCCTCCTAACAGATTGCTACTACTACTACTACTACTACTACTACTACTACTACTACTACTACTACTACTACTACTACTAGGTCGAGCGAACTCGGACAGTGGAAATGAGATCCTTCCAGGCTTCCCGATTCTCCATAGTTGTCGCAATTTCGTTTCTCTCAAGTTCAGTATCCCTTTCAAGTTGATCTACTGTATGTTATAGCCGGTCATCCACGGCTACGCTTACCATGTGTTGGTTGCCATAAAAGTAGATCTGGTATGACCTCGACTTTACTTCTCCATAAAGCTCGGCATTTGTTATGTTTTTTCTCCAGCTGATGTTTAGGGCTGCCCTTAGTAGTCTTGTGTAGCAACCATCAATTCGTTGTTAAAGTGATTTCGTCAGTGTCCAGGTCTCACCCCGTATAAAACCACACTTTCCACTGTGGCTTGAAAGAAGTTAGTCTTCAGGTGCCTGGAGAGATCCGATTTCCAGATGGTATCCATTTTAGATAGAGCTACCCAAGCCTTTGCTTTGTCCTTTTTGCTACTCTCTATCCATGATCCAAGGTACTGGAAGTCGTCAACCTTCCTTAGTTGATTATTATCAATGGTTGTCAAGTTTCCATCAACATTAAAAGTCATGAATTCGGTTTTTATATGCAATCCAACCTCCTTAGCAGCCCTCTCCACTTTATTCAGTAGAAGCTGTGCATTAGAGAGCAGGGCGATGTCATCCGCAAAGTCGGTGTCTGTGACTGTAGTTGCCGGATATCTACTACTTCTGCGTTCTTGAAGTGTGAATCCCAAATCGTCACCCTTTGAGGCGTCCTCATTGCGTAATCCATTAAAACTACAAATAGTAATGGCGCTAATGTGTCACTTTGCATTACCCAAGCAAGGATTGAGAAGAACACAGTCTCACCTGAGTCACAGTCTCATGAGAGTACCTGAGCTTTTGAGTTGCAATATGACAATCCAATGCCAGCGACCATTACTTCTGGTATTCCATAAGCTCTTAGGATTTCCAGCATTTTACCTCTATGAATGGAGTCGAATGCTTTCGTGAAGTCCACAAATGTTAGGATTGATTGCAGGGAGATTCTTTGACTTATTTCCCTCAATCAGTCTCCGTAGTGCAAGTATCTGCGCTATTGTTGATCTACTTGGTCGAAATCCGTTTTGGCTCTTGGTTTACGCTGCAGTTTCTTTATGTGAGCCACAGCGGACAGATCCCACGATAGTTTGTTGGTATACCGAGGTCTCCTTTCTTGGGGAGAGGCTTTAGTTGACCTTTAGTCCAAATTGGTGGAGGCATTTCCCCTTTCAGTATCCGGTTGCAAACATCCAATAATATTCTGTTTAGCACCCCTCCTACTTCTGCAGGGATTCATCTAATCCACTCGCTTTATGATTGGACATGCTTTTAATGCTTCTTTGGAGTTTGGCAGAGTGAAGTCGCCTGTTTCTATAGGTCGCGTCTTGTCATATATTTTCCTTGTAGGGCTGACCTAGATGTTTGGTGGTTTCAGTACTATCAGCTTTGAAGCGCCCCTTTGCACAACTTTTCCGACCAGATACCTCATTTACAGTTTGCCAGTTAGTCTTGATTATTGCTGCATGTGAACGTTGTAACCTGAGAGTCTTGTCATGGAACATACTGTTTTCGTTTGGGTTTCTGGGGAATATGCCTCTTGACTGATTCCTTGTGGGCTTTTATTATATTCTTTTGAATCGGTAGACTGGTCTTCATCCAGTCAGAAACAGAATGCAGAAATGCACAACCCGTATATTTAACTATAATACTGTAGGTACTACAGTATAGTTGTTATACTCCATCAATGTAAGAGTTATATATATTCATAATAATACTGTATGGGTAATTATGACAATATACACTACAGTACAACAAGAGTGTAAACGCGACACCACCGAAGCTGACAACAGACAACCGTTATTAACATTAGCAAACGAACAGATTAAAGTGGCAATTTATTCTAAACAAAGCAATAAACGAGAATCAAGAACGCTGGTTCCATTTATATTTTGTTTCAGTTTTTGTTTCATGTTATCACGGTTGTCTGCTGTCGGTTGTCGGGTTGTCGGGATTACCCAAAAACAGTAGTTTCACGGTATCAACATTAACTTGGAAAATTTAAGGATAGAGAGCAAAACATACTGGTTTCTAATTAAATTCAACTCTAACTGAAAACCTGGATCTGGAATGTAATTATGTAGTAGCAGCATTCCGCGCGGGTGATCTTCAAGTGTAGTGAATTTATGCAAACAGAAAAACTGGTGCCATGTGTTCCTACCAGTCGGCAGGAATTGTCTCGTAGTTACCAACCATCCTGATTTGGCACCTATTTTCTCTCATTTATGCGCGCAGCGCAGATTATAATTCTAGATCATATTATTTGTTGCACCAATTCCTGTTTCCAGTTACAATTAATTCACAAAGAAACTGTATTATGTTCCAGAATTTAAATATACGGGGATTGTCTACTGAATGTGTCTCTAGAAATAAAGAGTGATAAAATTCGGCAGAAATGTTAGTATTTCTACAAATCCTAAGTTATAATCTCGTGCTAACGGAAGTGTCCGCATTCCTAAATACAATAAAACAAGATAAATGAATTATAAGAAAGGACCACCTTTCAACAATAATGGAATAGAAATAAAGTGTCCAGAATTGTACGAAAAACGGTAGTTTAATAGGATCAGTTTCGTCAATAATCAATCGATTAACGCAGTGGAAAATGAGTGGAATAGCTTCTCCCTAATAATCTAAAACATCTGCCACCAATTTTATAACCTTTACAGGAACCAAGGTTATACAGAAGACTGACGGTTTTATTTTTGTAACCTGCACGCGTTTTGCATATCATGTTTGTTTGTTATACATATTTTACGCTGAAACTATTTGAATTTCATGCGATTCAGGCAGAGTATATTTAACAGATAGAAGGTATAATGGTACATATCCGCTTATCTACATATTATTAATACCTCTATGCTTGGCTCGGACACAAAAGTTGAAGAAATGTTGAGTCTGTGCATGGATTATCCATAAATTACAAGCAAACTTTTTCCACTTGAAGCTCTTTCGACACATCAAATTAAGAAATTTCACCGGGAACATATTCGTACTTCCCTTATTTTATTCGCTGCAACGAAGTAAAAATCAACGCAATGCTGGGTTACTATTTTTATTCTATTTTTATTCTTATTTTTCTTCTTTATTTAATTCTATATAATTAAGCTAAAAAGTAACGAAATTATACAGTCGAAATTATTCGAAACAAACGAAATTATTAAGTCACTACTGTATGTAGGCCTCAGTAGATATAGAATTTAACAAAATGTGTGGTTTAGTATGATTGCGAATTACTTTGGGTGTATATTAACCAAGATCCATCACTCCCACAATGATTAATGATGCACCCAGTAGGGTGAGCACAGTGGCAGCATACGATGGTATTGACAGATAGGAGGCCATGAGGAGGTAAATTGCGGACATACAAGGTTACAGGTAGTATTTCCAGGTCGTCTACCTTTTACCTGAGCCGCTAGCTGAATGGTTAGAGCGTCAGATTTCCAACCCGGGGGTCACCAGTTCGATCCCACCTGGACGTCATTGCCGACTTTGCAAAAGCTGTGCCCATCAAAAGTTATATGAGGCCGATTGGCTCCTCTCCTCCACATTATTCTCCTCCCTGATTGTTAGAAGCCATAGAGTGCACCTAAACAAAATATAGCGTGGCAAGAAACGTAATTGATCTCCCCTCTTTTACAGTAGATATTTACGTAGAATCCCTACTAGTGCTTTACTAACTCCTTTCTAAGTATAAACCAATATCGCCTTGTTCGAAGCCTACAGTGTAAAATCGGCGTAGCAGTTCCTGAAAATGGTAGGTGCTTTATGCAACCTGCAAAGGAAAAGCATACACATACTGTACTTGTTGCAAAAAAGGCCTAAAGTACTAAACTAATCCTCGTATCTTTATTGACTCTCACTCGCTACGTTACTTGTGAGTAAGAAACAACTCGGGTCGACCGACACACTGCAAAGTGCCACACTTTACACAAATATGTATATACTTATCAAATAAAATAGGTGATATATTATATATTTAAGTTTGAAAATTCGTAAATCAATTATGAAAACATAAATAATTTCCGGAAATATCTATATACCTAAACAGTAAAACTATGATATTACCGGTATACAGTAGACCACTATAATATTATTAATGTATTATTATATTATAATAATTTTATTAATAATATTATAATTATAATATTATATATAATATAATTATAAATAGAAAAAAACTAACTTGATGATTTAAATAAATATATAGCAACGCCTTGTCCTGGATCACTATTGATCCATTTCGTTCAATATAATAATTTGAGAATTCGTGGGTGCGATGTGCAATTGGTTCTGTGATGATAGTCTCTGATATTAGAGACTCTTAGAGAAGTATTGTACCTGGGTGTCTATATAAGAGAAAGTCATGTGGTGGGTAGGAAGTTGTGGCGGCCCAATTTTGTGGCAGGCCGATTGTAGTAGTAGTACTGTAGTAGTGGTACTGTACTAGTAGTATATCAGAGAAAATAAGTTAGGTGGACAATAACCACACTATAATTGTAGTGCAAGTCTGTTCCAGGAAGTTATTTATTAACGTACTGTACTGTCAGTACGACGTTAATAGATAACTTCCTGAAACAGTACTGTATAATATATAGATACAGATCAGTAACAGGAGCGGCGGCTTGTTTGATGTTACCTTGCAGTAAGAACGCGGCACCCCTTTGATCTACTGGGTTTTGTAAAACAATTCAACGACGCTGTTTTTTAATATGTCGTCAAAAGTAGTGCGGTGCGTAGCAGAGTTTAATAATAACCCTATGTGACGAGAATATTTGACGTTTGTGCCATTTCAATTTATATTTTATATTTTACATCACTAGCTATGTAAAAGAGGAGCGTTGAGGAAACCATTATTGGATGTTTGCAACCGGAAGTTGAAAGTGTAAAAACCATGAATTTGGACTAAAAGTCAACTAAAGCCTCGCCCCATGAAAGGAGACCTCGGTGTACCACCAAACTATTGTGAAATCACTCTTCAGAGATAAATGTAGTTAGGAGTTGAGTGTGGATAGGTGTAGTTAGGAGTGGAATGGGAATAGGTGTAGTTAGAAGTGGAGATAGGTGTTGTTAGGAATGGAGTGGATATTGGTGTAGTTAGGAGTGTAGTGGATATAGGTGTAGTTAGTAGTGGAGATAGGTGTTGTTAGGAATGGAGTGGAGATTGGTGTAGTTAGGAGTGTAGTGGATATAGGTGTAGTTAGGAGTGGTGTGGAGATTGGTGTAGTTAGGAGTGTAGTGGATATAGGTGTAGTTAGTAGTGGAAATAGGTGTTGTTAGGAATGGAGTGGAGATTGGTGTAGTTAGGAGTGGAGATAGGTGTTGTTAGGAATGGAGTGGATATTGGTGTAGTTAGGAGTGTAGTGGATATAGGTGTAGTTAGTAGTGGAGATAGGTGTTGTTAGGAATGGAGTGGAGATTGGTGTAGTTAGGAGTGTAGTGGATATAGGTGTAGTTAGGAGTGGTGTGGAGATTGGTGTAGTTAGGAGTGTAGTGGATATAGGTGTAGTTAGTAGTGGAAATAGGTGTTGTTAGGAATGGAGTGGAGATTGGTGTAGTTAGGAGTGGAGTGGGAATAGGTGTAGTTAGTAGTGGAGATTGGTGTTGTTAGGAATGGAGTGGACATTGGTGTAGTTAGGAGTGGAATGGGAATAGGTGTAGTTAGAAGTGGATATAGGTGTTGTTAGGATTGGAGTGGAGATTGGTGTAGTTTGGAGTGCAGTGGATATAGGTGTAGTTAGTAGTGTAGATAGGTGTTGTTAGGAATGGAGTGGATATTGGTGTAGTTAGGAGTGTAGTGGATATAGGTGTAGTTAGTAGTGGAGATAGGTGTTGTTAGGATTGGAGTGGAGATTGGTGTAGTTAGGAGTGGAATGGGAATAGGTGTAGTTAGTAGTGGAGATAGGTGTTGTTAGGAATGGAGTGGAGATTGGTGTAGCTAGGAGTGTAGTGGATATAGGTGTTGTTAGTAGTGGAGATAGGTGTTGTTAGGAATGGAGTGGAGATTGGTGTAGTTAGGAGTGGAATGGGAATAGGTGTAGTTAGTAGTGGAGATAGGTGTTGTTAGGAATGGAGTGGAGATTGGTGTAGTTAGGAGTGGAATGGGAATAGGTGTAGTTAGAAGTGGAGATAGGTGTTGTTAGGATTGGAGTGGAGATTGGTGTAGTTTGGAGTGCAGTGGATATAGGTGTAGTTAGTAGTGTAGATAGGTGTTGTTAGGAATGGAGTGGAGATTGGTGTAGTTAGTAGTGGAAAGGGAATAGGTGTAGTTAGAAGTGGAGATAGGTGTTGTTAGGATTGGAGTGGATATTGGTGTAGTTAGGAGTGTAGTGGATATAGGTGTAGTTAGGAGTGGAGTGGAGATTGGTGTAGTTAGGAGTGTATTGGATATAGGTGTAGTTAGTAGTGGAGATAGGTGTTGTTAGGAATGGAGTGGAGATTGGTGTAGTTAGGAGTGGAATGGGAATAGGTGTAGTTAGTAGTGGAGATAGGTGTTGTTAGGAATGGAGTGGAGATTGGTGTAGTTAGGAGTGGAATGGGAATAGGTGTAGTTAGAAGTGGAGATAGGTGTTGTTAGGATTGGAGTGGAGATTGGTGTAGTTTGGAGTGTAGTGGATATAGGTGTAGTTAGTAGTGTAGATAGGTGTTGTTAGGAATGGAGTGGAGATTGGTGTAGTTAGGAGTGGAAAGGGAATAAGTGTAGTTAGAAGTGGAGATAGGTGTTGTTAGGATTGGAGTGGAGATTGGTGTAGTTAGGAGTGTAGTGGATATAGGTGTAGTTAGGAGTGGAGTGGAGATTGGTGTAGTTAGGAGTGTAGTGGATATAGGTGTAGTTAGTAGTGGAGATAGGTGTTGTTAGGAATGGGGTGGAGATTGGTGTAGTTAGGAGTGGAATGGGAATAGGTGTAGTTAGAAGTGGAGATAGGTGTTGTTAGGAATGGAGTGGAGATTGGTGTAGTTAGGAGTGGAAAGGGAATAAGTGTAGTTAGAAGTGGAGATAGGTGTTGTTAGGATTGGAGTGGAGATTGGTGTAGTTAGGAGTGTAGTGGATATAGGTGTAGTTAGGAGTGGAGTGGAGATTGGTGTAGTTAGGAGTGTAGTGGATATAGGTGTAGTTAGTAGTGTAGATAGGTGTTGTTAGGAATGGAGTGGAGATTGGTGTAGTTAGGAGTGGAGTGGATATAGGTGTAGTTAGTAGTGTAGATAGGTGTTTTTAGGAATGGAGTGGAGATTGGTGTAGTTAGGAGTGGAGTGGATATAGGTGTAGTTAGTAGTGGTGATAGGTGTTGTTATGAATGGAGTGGATGCCAGTGGATTGTTGCTGCCAAAATATATTTCAAAATTATTCTATAAAATATAGAATTAGACCGCAAGCAGAAAAACTACTGTGTAAGAGCCTAAATAGATTTCGACCTAATACAGTAGATCATCAATAGCTCAGTTACAATAGAATTCTGTTAAATCGCATTAGGGATCCCATTGAGAGACTGATCCATGGAAATCAGAATGGGTTCCGTAAAGGTCGTGGGACCATGGAACCCATTTTGGCACTTAGAAGGATAATTGAAGATTTATCAAAAAAGAAAGACAGGCATCTGGGTGTTATCTTTGTTGAGTTCGTCAAGGCCTTTGATTCAGTCTCTCGCTCAAGTATGTTCAGCATACTATCATTATATAGGATTCCTGATGAAATTATTGCAGCAATCAGATCAGTATACGATGGTTCGACGACATTTGTGTCTACTGTTGATGGTGACAAAGTACCATTCGAAGTGTTATGGGGAGTCATATAGGGAGAAACACTTGTTGCACCATTCACATTCATAATTGTGGTTGACTATGTTCTACGCATGTCCTTAGATCATCACAATGATGATGGGGTGATGGTAATTCCACCTAACGGTTCCAGAAGTCGAGGAAATCCTGCCAAGTACCTAACTGATCTAGACTTTGCTGATGACTTAGGAGTACTCTCAGAATCACTAGAGGGAGCCCTACGGCTCCTTAGAACTAGCTGCATTTAGTGTTGATCTTTTTGCTAACTCCAAAAAGACCAAAATTTTGACAGTTAACTTTGAAAGTCCTCAGCAAGTCTCTGATCGGTTGAGCATAAGCTCAAAGGATGGTATGCTAAGCATGTTGACGACTTCTGTTACCTGGGATCATGGATCCGGAAGTCAGGTAAGGACCTTCGAATACGTAAGGAAAAGGCATGGGCAGCCTTGAATAGGCTTTCCGGGATTTGGAAGTCACATAGAATTCATCGGAAACTTAACGTGCGATTAATTAGAGCAGCAATGGTTCCAGTACTCCTCTATGGGAGTCCATGCTGGGCTCTAACTGCTGAGGATACCAAATTGCTGGATGGCACATTTACAAAAAAGCTACGTCGGGTTCACGTGTGTCAAGTACAATGCACCAATCTTCAATCAGACATTATGTAAAATTGGAGGTGTCTCATTGGTTCCCCAAACTTGAAAACTAGAACAAAGCCGCCTCCGCTTTGCAGGACATTGTTTTCGCCGGGAGGATCAGCCTGTGCAAAATCTTGTGCTTTGGCACCCCCATAGAGAAAATAAGCATGGTGGACAGCCCATGACTTCTTGAGACGCTTCCTAAAGGACACTGGCCTTGAGGATGCGAAATATCTAGCAAATGTCATGGGTGGTAGGGAGTTGTAGCGGCGCAATTTTATTGATAAGCCGGCATAGCATTCTTAATGCACGCTGCATTGGGGTTGCCAATTGTGGATTGCTGGGTGGTGGCAAAATGTTTTTGTTAAGCTGGCATAGCATCTCAATTTGCTGTTTCAATGCAGCAGGCCAGTTATAGTAGTAGTAGCGCTGTGGAGATTATTGAAGGAATTTAATCTCTCCTGCACTTTTGACATTTGTCGACTTCAAAAAAGCATTCGACTCTATTCATAGAGGTAAAATGCTTGGAAAATCTTAGCTCTATCAAAAATGGATACCATTTGACCTGTGAAGACGAAGTTCTTTCAAGCCACAGTGGAAAGAGTACTGCCATAGGAGGTGAGACCTGGGCACTGACGAAATCACTTGAACAACGAATTGACGTTTTCTACACAAGACTACTAAAGGTAGCCCTAAACATCAGCTGTACATTAGCTCTACTTTTCTGGCAACCAACACAAGGAAAGCATATCGCGGACGACCGGCTGTAGTCCAACTAGAAAGGGATACTGAATTCGAGAGAAACAAAATTGCGACAACTATGGAGAATCGGGAAGCCTGGAAGGATCTCATTTCCGCTGGCCGAGTTCGCTCGACCTAGTAGTAGTAGTAGTAGTAGCAATCTGTTAGGGTAATTGGATAATAATAATAAGGTTAGGTGAATTAGAGTAAAACTTATGTAAATATATAGCAGCGAGTGGGAAAATATACGCATTGAGGAAGACGGGAATGTGGGAAGTTGGAAATATGTAGAGATTATGGGATGATGGGAATGTGGGGAGATGGATGAGAATGTGGGTAGGCGGGAATGTGGGGAGATAGATGGGAATGTGGCAAGATGGGGATGTGGGAAGATGGATAGGGATCTGGGAAGGTGGATGGAAATGTGTAAAATGGATGGGAATGTGGGAAGATGGATGGGAATGTGGGGAGGTGGGAATGTGAGAAGATCGATGAGATTGTGGGTAGGCGGGAATGTGGGGAAATAGATGGGAATGTGGCAAGATGGGGATGTGGGAAGATGGATAGGGCTCTGGGAAGGTGGATGGAAATGTGTAAAATGGATGGGGATGTGGGAAGATGGATGGGAATGTGGGGAGGTGGGAATGTGAGAAGATGGATGAGATTGTGGGTAGGCGGGAATGTGGGGAAATAGATGGGAATGTGGCAAGATGGGGATGTGGGAAGATGGATGGGGATCTGGGAAGGTGGATGGAAATGTGTAAAATGGATGGGAATGTGGGAAGATGGATGGGAATGTGGGGAGGTGGGAATGTGAGAAGATGGATGAGATTGTGGGTAGGCGGGAATGTGGGGAAATAGATGGGAATGTGGCAAGATGGGGATGTGGGAAGATGGATGGGGATCTGGGAAGGTGGATGGAAATGTGTAAAATGGATGGGAATGTGGGAAGATGGATGGGAATGTGGGAAGGTGGATGGGAATGTGGCAAGATGGGAATGTGGGAAGATGGATGGGAATCTGGAAAGGTGGATGGAAATGTGTAAAATGGATGGGAATGTGGGAAGATGGATGGGAATGTGGGAAGGTGGATGGGAATGTGGCAAGATGGGGATGTGGGAAGATGGATGGGAATCTGGAAAGGTGGATGGAAATGTGTAAAATGGATGGGAATGTGGGAAGATGGATGGGAATGTGGGAAGGTGGATGGGAATGTGTAAAATGGATGGGAATGTGGGAAGATGGATGGGAATGTGGGAAGGTGGATGGGAATGTGGCAAGATGGGGATGTGGGAAGATGGATGGGAATCTGGAAAGGTGGATGGAAATGTGTAAAATGGATGGGAATGTGGGAAGATGGATGGGAATGTGGGAAGGTGGATGGGAATGTGGCAAGATGGGGATGTGGGAAGATGGATGGAGATCTGGGAAGGTGGATGGAAATGTGTAAAATGGATGGGAATGTGGGAAGATGGATGGGAATGTGGGAAGGTGGATGGGAATGTGGCAAGATGGGGATGTGGGAAGATGGATGGGAATCTGGAAAGGTGGATGGAAATGTGTAAAATGGATGGGAATGTGGGAAGATGGATGGGAATGTGGGGAGGTGGGAATGTGGCGAGATGGATGAGAATGTGGGAAGATGGGAATGTGGGGAGATGGATGGGCATGTGGAAAGATGGATGGGAATCTTGGGTGATAGCAATATGGGAAGATGGATGGGAATGTGGGAAGATGAATATGAATGTGGGAAGATGGGAATGTGGGAAGATAAGAAGGGAATCTAGGCGTACATGGATGGGAATCTGGGGAGATGGGATTGCGGGAAGAAGGTGGGAATGTGTGGAGTTGGGAATGTGGGAAGATAGATGGGAATGTGAGGAGTTGGGAATGTGGGAAAATGGATGGGAACGTGGGAAGATGGATGTGAATGTGGGAGGATGGATGGGAATTTATGATGATGGGAATGTGGCGAGATGGATGGGAATGTGGGGAGTTGGAAATTTGGGAAAATGGATGGAAATGTGGGAAGATGGAATGAAATGTGGGGAAGACGGATGGGAATGTAAAAGATGGGAATGTGGCGAGATGGATCGGCATGTGGGGAGATGGATATGATTGTGGGAAGAAGGGAATGTGGGAAGATAGATGGGAATGTGGGAATATGGATGGGAATGTGGGAAGATGGATACTACTACAATCATCGGCCTGCTGCCTTGAAACTGCACATTGAGATGCTATGTCAGCTTAACAAAACATTTTGTCATCACCATGCAATCAACAATTGGCAAGCCCAATGCAGCGTACATCAAAAATGCTGTGCCGGTTTATCAAGAAAATTGCACCGCCACAACTCCCTATCACCCATGACATTTGCTAGATCATCCGCATCTTCAAGGCCAGTGTCCTTTAAGATGCGTATCAAGAAAGTCATGGGCTGTCCACCATACTTATTCTTTCCATGATGCCGCCAAAGCACAAGATTATGCACTGGCTGGTCCTCACGGCGAAAGCAATGTCCTGCAAAGCGGAGGCGGCTGTGTTCTAATGTCAAGCTTGGTGAGACACCTCCAATGTTATACAATGTTTGTTGGAGATGTGTGCATTGTACTTGAGACAGTGAACCCGGCGTAGCATTCTTTTGAATGTTCCATCCAGAGATTTGGTGCAATCAGCAGTCAGAGCCCAGCATGGACTCCCATAGAGGAGTACTGGTACTACTGCACTTCAAAATAATCGTACCTTAAATTTCCGATGTATTCTATGTGACTTCCAAATCCTGGAAAGCCCATTCAAGGCTGCCCATGCTTTCCATTACGTATTCGAAGGTCCTCATCTGACTTCCGAATCCATGATCCCAGGTAACAGAAGTCGTCCACATGCTCAAGCATACCATCATTTGATCTTATGCTCATACGATCAGACATTTCCTGAGGACTTTCAAGGTTAACTGTCAAAATTTTAGTCTTCTTCGAGTTAACAAAAACACCAACACTAAATGCAGCCTGTTATAATGAGCTTAGGCCCCATTAGACTCCCTCTAGTGGTTCTGAGAGAACTAGTAAATCATCAGCAAAGTCTAGATCAGTTAGGTACTTGGTTGAATTTCCTCGACTTCTGGAGCCAGTCGGTGGAGTTACCATCACCCACATCGTCATTATGAATTATGATGATCTAAGGACATACGTTGAACATAGTCAACTACAATTGTAAATAAGAATGGTGCAAGTGTGTCACCCTGGAGGACTCCCCATAACATTTCGAATGGATTTGTGTGAAACAAGACACAAATGGCGTCGTACCTTTGACCCTTAGCTATTACACTTAGCTAGGATATAAATACAATCACCAAATAATAGTTTCACCTATATGTATTCGTTTCAAGTTTCGCTATCAACGTAAAGTTTACTCACCTTCAAATACCATCTCCGTATTGTCAAAATGTTAATTTCACACACATCGCTCATATTATACTGACTGGGTTGGTGAAGAATGGGACGGATTAATATTCTGACACAACAAACCAATGCAAGAAACTACCCTTCAGGTCCCCTTTTCAACTAGATCTGGTTATTTTTGTTTCTATATAAGTCTGTTGTGATGAATTGAAAAAAACGATATGATCCAATCACAATGTTTGTCTTGTATGTGTTTAAATTTGAAAATCCCGCCAATTTGGCGTTCATGCTACTATATCACTGTAGTGACATCCTTTGATGCCTGCATTCCCACTGTGCTGGGCGGTACAATTTACAGTAGTGCTGGTTTGGGGTTTTGTTATTTTAAACAAGTTTAGTTTCGTAGTTAGATTTATTATATTTTTTAACATTTTACTACATACTAAAAGCTCAAATTTGGCATAGTTATTTTAATGTTTAATTTAATCTTCGGTGATGAAAAGACTGCTGGAAATATAGTATTTCAGAAGTTGACGATAGCAAAACTGCGAGGTATGTGTTCAATTATTTTGAATTTGCGCCTTGTATCGGTAGATATCCTTTTATTTTCTGTAAATAGAGGACACAGCATAGTGTAATATAAGTAATATACATAATATAATTACAATATTAATACATTACCGATGTTTAAAGAGTAGAAAATGTCTAACCTGCTCTATATTAATTTAACGCAATACGGTAGGTAGTGTGTGCTGGTGTGTGTAGGGCGTAGGGAGTGGATGGCAGGGCCTATGTTGGCAACTAGCTACCGCATTACCGGCAGGCCGATATTGTGGTTGCCAGCTAGCTATCTAGCTCCCGGTGCACGGGCCGGCCAGTACAACCAACTCCGAGCATCCAATCACCCAAGATCGTTCTTTGTTAAACTCAATTTCAAAGCGTTAGGCCTATTTTATTCCGTGGCTTTTCGTTGTTAATTTTTCTAGTATAAATTCAGAAATATATTAGCAATAATAACAATAACAATGTACGTCATTGGATATATATTAGGCCTACTGTATATAATGGTAATCACATTGATTTGAGGTATGAGATTAGTGGAGAAGAGAGGAGTAATGGTTATTTTTACTAAGGCCACTCACTAAGGGTGACACTGACACAGATAAAACTGAAAATAAGTAATAATTATTTTTTGAAGGTATCTCATAGACAGCAGACAGGCGTTGGAATTTCAATTCAAATGGGTTCAATATAAATTTATTAATATTATAAAAATTACCCTCTCGAGATTCAATTATTATAATTATCATCCTAGCTAGGTAATATTGTACTCTATAGCCGGTTTTAGTTTTCTAATCAATATTTTAAATTATAATGTAACGTTCTTTTTTTTTTTATTTTAAGGTTTGTATCTAGAATGCCTCTATTAAGAAAGAAACCATTTGTTCCCATCAAACCCCCACCCAATCTTCACACAGAAGAGGAGGTATTCCACTGCACAATTACCAATGAAATATTTCGATGTTACAAGTAAGTTCGTAAATTATTGTTTATTTTTCTATGAGTTTCGAGTATTAATGAAACAGGAATAGCAGAATATCCGCTTAAATGAACTAACTGACTGTTGACACATCGATGAGGAAATGGAAATTAATATGGCGGATGCCACTGCTGTTGTAGCGCCATCTATTTTTCGTACTATTATTTTTTTAATTGTATAGTATCGTAAGCGTATTATTTGGGATTTAAGCAGCAGCTAAAGCAGGAGCTTGGTCTAGTGGTTACAATCCTGGGCTTCCAATCAGGAGTCCCTGGTTCGAACCATAGATGGGGCAGCACTGCCCCATCTAGTGGAAAGGTTTACCGTGGAAAATCACCCATGGTGGAGAACAGGCATTCCTTTAGGAAACGGAGTGGAAGGGTTTACTGTGGAAGTTCACCCAGGGTGGTGAACAGACATTCCTTTAGGAAACAGAGTGGAAGGGTTTACTGAGGAAGATCACCCATGGTGGAGAACAGGCATTCCTTTAGGAAACGGAGTGGAAGGGTTTACTGTGGAAGTTCACCCAGGGTGGTGAACAGACATTCCTTTAGGAAACAGAGTGGAAGGGTTTACTGTGGAAGATCACCCATGGTGGTGAACAGGCATTCCTTTAGGAAACAGAGTGGAAGGGTTTACTGTGGAAGATCACCCATGGTGGTGAACAGGCATTCCTTTATGAACCAAAGTGGAAGGGTTTACTGTGGAAGATCACCCATGGTGGAGAACAGGCATTCCTTTAGGAAACGGAGTGGAAGGGTTTACTGTGGAAGTTCACCCAGGGTGGTGAACAGACATTCCTTTAGGAAACAGAGTGGAAGGGTTTACTGTGGAAGATCACCCATGGTGGTGAACAGGCATTCCTTTAGGAAACGGAGTGGAAGGGTTTACTGTGGAAGATCACCCATGGTGGTGAACAGGCATTCCTTTATGAACCAAAGTGGAAGGGTTTACTGTGGAAGATCACTCATGGTGGTGAAAAGGTATTCCTTGGCTTAACGAGCCTAAAAAAGATTCTCCCGGATTAATTATTTTGGATTTATTAAATAAACTGGTTGTTACGAATAGTAGATCTCACCAGCAGACTACAACCGTGTACAAGTTTGTGTACAAGTTGATCCTGCTGGTGGCAATCTTAAGGCGGCATCTCTGCAGGGTGATGCTGGGCCTGGGAATTATATGTTGCCATCTAATACACCCTCATTCCTTTTGCTTACTTCTTAAGCAATGTCGCGCAACCTGCGCAGTATCCTGGTGTATGTACCATCAAGAAGAGACCCGGTGTCTTCAGCAGTTAGAGCCCAGCATGGGTTGCCTTAGAGGGCAGATGCTCCAGTACAGCACGGAAAAGGCGTACCTTTAATGAGCATGACTTGTGGGGTGGAGTGACGATGAATTAAATATGTTATAAAATGTGATAGAACAGTATGACTATGGTCTCCATAGCGAAAACTTTCAACAAATCAAAATACATCTTTGAAGATTGAGAATTTCTCTCCATAGCGAAAAACATTTCGATATGGAGAGCATTATTATACTGTTCTATCATATTATACATATTTAATGAGCATGAGATATCACAGATCTTCCAGATCCTGAATAGCTTGTGGAATGTGGATGGCTGACCAGGCTTTCCCTTTGCGAATTCGGATATCTTCACCGACCTCTGTATCTCCATCAGTAGTGGATACACAGGTCAATAAGCCGTGAAATTAATGCCCGATCCCCATATTTTCTAATCATTCATCCTTCCTTTATTTTTCAGTGAGTTTTTTGAGCGCGTTATCCTGTGTAACAGCATGGTATGGACATGTAGTATTACTGGGAAATCGGACCTTACCTATTCGGAAGCTCTGGACTCTGAGAAAAAGGTTTGCATCCATCATATATTTATAATTCGCTATTAATTTAGTTTTCCTAAACACGTTTTTGTTTTCAATTGAAATACTCCGTCAGGCCCGTGTCAATGTTTCTAGTCATCAATTTTATTTCTTGCAGAGGACTTATGACATGATGTTAGGACAATTGCGACCTGGACAATTGCGACCCGGACAATTGGGACCCGGACAATTGGGACCCGGACAATTGCGACCCGGACAATTGCGACCCATGAATTTGGGAAAAGTTGATGGGTCGCAATTGACCGGGTCGCAATTGTCCGGGTCGCAATTGTCCGGGTCGCAATTGTCCGGGTCGCAATTGTCCGGGTCGCAATTGTTCGGGTCGCAATTGTCCGGGTCGCAATTGTCCGGACTCTTTATGACATATCGTTCTGTGTTCGATAAGTAAATTATTTTAGTATAAAATTTATCAACCAACATTCTATTTACATTGTAATAAATACCATAATTTTCACTACAGGCTTTAGCTAACCTAGATCGGCTTCCAAAGTCGATGATAGTCCCTCTGCTGAAGGTCGTCACACTGACCTGTCGTGGTCAATTCAGAGATTTAGAAGATGATCTGTTTTGGTTCGTCAAGGATCGATACTTTATTGGCGAGGTCCTTGATGCTGTATATGATGGGGAACGGTAAGTTTATGGGGAACGGTAAACATTTGAGTGAGTGTAGCGGTAATAATATGACTGGGAGCGGTAAGTTTATGGGGAACGGTAAGTTTATGGGGAACGGTAAATATATGAGTGAGTGTAGCGGTAATAATATGACGGGAAACGGTAAGTTTATGGGGAACGGTAAGTTTATGGGGAACGGTAAATATATGAGTGAGTGTAGCGGTAATAATATGACGGGAAACGGTAAGTTTATGGGGAACGGTAAGTTAATGGGGAACGGTAAATATATGAGTGAGTGTAGCGGTAATAATATGACGGGAAACGGTAAGTTTATGGGGAACGGTAAGTTCATGGGGAACGGTAAATATATGAGTGAGTGTAGCGTTAATAATATGACGGGAAACGGTAAGTTTATGGGGAACGGTACGTTTATGGGGAACGGTAAATATATGAGTGAGTGTAGCGGTAATAATATGACGGGAAACGGTAAGTTTATGGGGAACGGTAAGTTAATGGGGAACGGTAAATATATGAGTGAGTGTAGCGGTAATAATATGACGGGAAACGGTAAGTTTATGGGGAACGGTAAATATATGAGTGAGTGTAGCGGTAATAATATGGCGGGAAACGGTAAGTTTATGGGGAACGGTAAGTTCATGGGGAACGGTAAATATATGACTGAGTGTAGCGGTAATAATGTGACGGGAAACGGTAAGTTTATGGGGAACGGTAAGTTAATGGGGAACGGTAAATATATGAGTGAGTGAGTGTAGCGGTAATAATATGGCGGGGAACGGTAAGTTTATGGGGAACGGTAAATATATGAGTGAGTGTAGCGGTAATAATATGGCGGGGAAAGGTAAGTTTATGGGGAACGGTAAGTTTATGGGGAACGGTAAATATGAGTGAGTGTGTAGCGGTAATAATATGACGGGAAACGGTAAGTTTATGGGGAACGGTAAATATATGAGTGAGTGAGTGTAGCGGTAATAATATGGCGGGGAACGGTAAGTTTATGGGGAACGGTAAATATATGAGTGAGTGTAGCGGTAATAATATGGCGGGGAAAGGTAAGTTTATGGGGAACGGTAAGTTTATGGGGAACGGTAAATATGAGTGAGTGTGTAGCGGTAATAATATGGCGGGGAACGGTAAGTTTATGGGGAACGGTAAATATATGAGTGAGTGTAGCGGTAATAATATGGCGGGGAACGGTAAGTTTATGGGGAACGGTAAGTTTATGGGGAACGGTAAATATATGAGTGAGTGTAGCGGTAATAATATGGCAGGGAACGGTAAGTTTATGGGGAACGGAAAGTTTATGGGGAACGGTAAGTTTATGGGGAACGGTAAGTTTATGGGGAACGGTAAATATATGAGTGAGTGTAGCGGTAATAATATGACGGGGAACGGTAAGTTTATGGGGAACGGTAAATATATGAGTGAGTGAGTGTAGCGGTAATAATATGACTGGGAACGTAAGTTTATGGGGAACGGTAAATATATGAGTGAGTGTAGCGGTAATAATATGGCGGGGAACGGTAAGTTTATGGGGAACGGTAAATATATGAGTGAGTGTAGCGGTAATAATATGGCGGGGAACGGTAAGTTTATGGGGAACGGTAAATATATGAGTGAGTGTAGCGGTAATAATATGGCGGGGAACGGTAAGTTTATGGGGAACGGTAAATATGAGTGAGTGTAGCGGTAATAATATGGCGGGGAACGGTAAGTTTATGGGGAACGGTAAATATATGAGTGAGTGTAGCGGTAATAATATGGCGGGGAACGGTAAGTTTATGGGGAACGGTAAGTTTATGGATAACGGTAAATATATGAGTGAGTGTAGCGGTAATAATATGACGGGGAACGGTAAATATATGAGTGAGTGTAGCGGTAATAATATGGCGGGGAACGGTAAGTTTATGGGGAACGGTAAGTTTATGGGGAACGGTAAGTTTATGGGGAACGGTAAATATGAGTGAGTGTAGCGGTAATAATATGGCGGGGAACGGTAAGTTTATGGGGAACGGTAAGTTTATAGGGAACGGTAAATATATGAGTGAGTGTAGCGGTAATAATATGGCGGGGAACGGTAAGTTTTTGGGGAACGGTAAATATATGAGTGAGTGTAGCGGTAATAATATGGCGGGGAACGGTAAGTTTATGGGGAACGGTAAATATGAGTGAGTGTAGCGGTAATAATATGGCGGGGAACGGTAAGTTTATGGGGAACGGTAAGTTTATGGAGAACGGTAAATATGAGTGAGTGTAGCGGTAATAATATGGCGGGGAACGGTAAGTTTATGGGGAACGGTAAGTTTATGGAGAACGGTAAATATATGAGTGAGTGTAGCGGTAATAATATGACGGGGAACGGTAAGTTTATGGGGAACGGTAAATATATGAGTGAGTGTAGCGGTAATAATATGGCGGGGAACGGTAAGTTTATGGGGAACGGTAAGTTTATAGGGAACGGTAAATATATGAGTGAGTGTAGCGGTAATAATATGGCGGGGAACGGTAAGTTTTTGGGGAACGGTAAATATATGAGTGAGTGTAGCGGTAATAATATGGCGGGGAACGGTAAGTTTATGGGGAACGGTAAATATGAGTGAGTGTAGCGGTAATAATATGGCTGGGAACGGTAAGTTTATGGGGAACGCTAAGTTTATGGAGAACGGTAAATATATGAGTGAGTGTAGCGGTAATAATATAACGGGGAACGGTAAGTTTATGGGGAACGGTAAGTTTATGGATAACGGTAAATATATGAGTGAGTGTAGCGGTAATAATATGACGGGGAACGGTAAATATATGAGTGAGTGTAGCGGTAATAATATGGCGGGGAACGGTAAGTTTATGGGGAACGGTAAGTTTATGGGGAACGGTAAATATGAGTGAGTGTAGCGGTAATAATATGGCGGGGAACGGTAAGTTTATGGGGAACGGTAAGTTTATAGGGAACGGTAAATATATGAGTGAGTGTAGCGGTAATAATATGACGGGGAACGGTAAATATATGAGTGAGTGTAGCGGTAATAATATGGCGGGGAACGGTAAGTTTATGGGGAACGGTAAATATGAGTGAGTGTAGCGGTAATAATATGGCGGGGAACGGTAAGTTTATGGGGAACGGTAAGTTTATAGGGAACGGTAAATATATGAGTGAGTGTAGCGGTAATAATATGGCGGGGAACGGTAAGTTTTTGGGGAACGGTAAATATATGAGTGAGTGTAGCGGTAATAATATGGCGGGGAACGGTAAGTTTATGGGGAACGGTAAATATGAGTGAGTGTAGCGGTAATAATATGGCGGGGAACGGTAAGTTTATGGGGAACGGTAAATATATGAGTGAGTGTAGCGGTAATAATATGGCGGGGAACGGTAAGTTTATGGGGAACGGTAAGTTTATGGGGAACGGTAAATATGAGTGAGTGTAGCGGTAATAATATGGCGGGGAACGGTAAGTTTATGGGGAACGGTAAGTTTATAGGGAACGGTAAATATATGAGTGAGTGTAGCGGTAATAATATGGCGGGGAACGGTAAGTTTTTGGGGAACGGTAAATATATGAGTGAGTGTAGCGGTAATAATATGGCGGGGAACGGTAAGTTTATGGGGAACGGTAAATATGAGTGAGTGTAGCGGTAATAATATGGCGGGGAACGGTAAGTTTATGGGGAACGGTAAGTTTATGGAGAACGGTAAATATGAGTGAGTGTAGCGGTAATAATATGGCGGGGAACGGTAAGTTTATGGGGAACGGTAAGTTTATGGAGAACGGTAAATATATGAGTGAGTGTAGCGGTAATAATATGACGGGGAACGGTAAGTTTATGGGGAACGGTAAATATATGAGTGAGTGTAGCGGTAATATTATGGCGGGGAACGGTAAGTTTATGGGGAACGGTAAGTTTATAGGGAACGGTAAATATATGAGTGAGTGTAGCGGTAATAATATGGCGGGGAACGGTAAGTTTTTGGGGAACGGTAAATATATGAGTGAGTGTAGCGGTAATAATATGGCGGGGAACGGTAAGTTTATGGGGAACGGTAAATATGAGTGAGTGTAGCGGTAATAATATGGCGGGGAACGGTAAGTTTATGGGGAACGGTAAGTTTATGGAGAACGGTAAATATATGAGTGAGTGTAGCGGTAATAATATAACGGGGAACGGTAAGTTTATGGGGAACGGTAAATATATGAGTGAGTGTAGCGGTAATAATATGGCGGGGAACGGTAAGTTTATGGGGAACGGTAAGTTTATAGGGAACGGTAAATATATGAGTGAGTGTAGCGGTAATAATATGGCGCGGAACGGTAAGTTTTTGGGGAACGGTAAATATATGAGTGAGTGTAGCGGTAATAATATGGCGGGGAACGGTAAGTTCATGGGGAACGGTAAGTTTATGGGGAACGGTAAATATGAGTGAGTGTGTAGCGGTAATAATATGGCGGGGAACGGTAAGTTTATGGGGAACGGTAAGTTTATGGAGAACGGTAAATATATGAGTGAGTGTAGCGGTAATAATATAACGGGGAACGGTAAGTTTATGGGGAACGGTAAATATATGAGTGAGTGTAGCGGTAATAATATGGCGGGGAACGGTAAGTTTATGGGGAACGGTAAGTTTATAGGGAACGGTAAATATATGAGTGAGTGTAGCGGTAATAATATGGCGGGGAACGGTAAGTTTTTGGGGAACGGTAAATATATGAGTGAGTGTAGCGGTAATAATATGGCGGGGAACGGTAAGTTTATGGGGAACGGTAAGTTTATAGGGAACGGTAAATATATGAGCGAGTGTAGCGGTAATAATATGGCGAGGAACGGTAAGTTTATCAAAAACCCGTCTACCTAGTCTACAAGAAAAATTTATAAAATTACCCCTCCCGGGACAAATAAGGTTAAGTATTTGGTAGCCAAAAACTTGCACAACATCACCTATTATTTTTACCTATATAATCAAATAAAAATTTTTTGACCTATTCAAATATTTCATATATTGGATATCAAGAGTTTTTAATATGAAACCAGACAGACAAAGAGAGATACTGAGTTTTTGTTTTATTCTATATAGTCAGGCAGATAAATGCCGTTTTTTTCACTTAACCGTGCATGGGAGGATATTTTTGGTGATTTTAGCAGGTAATATAATAGTCATCAATAGTCGCACTGGAGTCCAGCTGCGATTGCTTCAGCATCATTGAGGATTTTGTGTAATTGGCAATTTAAATAGAAATTGTCCCCGGGAACAATTCATCCGATTACTTCAATATCTTTTAGTAATAAATTTACTGTTGCAAATGAACAAATGGTACAACAACATGTTTCCATCATATCACCGGAATCCCAATCTTATGTCACTCTTCTAGGACAATTTTAATTTCAGTCACACCGCACATATTATTGCTGGAGACAATTATGTAAAGTTTGTTATTGAATGTGTATCGCTGGAAGTTGAATTTAATACACCCATTGCTATATGACAATGGTTTATAAATATACTAACAACTCCCTAGAAGAATTTAATATTGATGTGGATGCAACTTGGCGTTGTAGATGTAATGGCTGTGACAAAATTCAAAATTATTCCTCAGCTCTCCTCTAGCCTCAGTATTCCATCTGCAATTGCTTTTACAGCATTCCCTTTCCCCCACACCCTAATAATATGCGATGCCAAATCAATTCGCCAATCAAAATTACAGGTAGGGGGGGGGGGGGGGGGGACTGGATGCAATAAAAATTCATCCATCTCCAGGGGAAAT
>JAUCBJ010001641.1:0-31060 GCA_032718475.1 Nemertoderma westbladi
TACGAACTTCCTCACTCGCTCACCTTCTTGGTGGTGCCTTACCAAGGCTCAAGTAAATGAGTGACGTTTAGTAAGATGGTCTGTACTAGTTCTGTAATGGCCTATCTCTTACAAATTCTAATTTTGTACTATATTTTTACCTATACGTCCCCCAAAGTGCCAATTTTTCCTAAATTTCCTAAATCTGTCCGTTACTTTTATTATAATTCTAGAATCCTTTACGTACTGTTACCATAATTTGTCAGATTTTACTTCTAATACTATTTTTATTCTCTATAGTGTGCTATTATCGCTTATGGTGGGTTATTTCTTTTTTTTTTATTCCTTCCTCAGGACATTGACAGTATATTATATTATATTCATCTTTAAAAATAACGCACAAAGCACAAAAATTACTGGACAAACATAATTCAACCACCACCAGCTGTCATTACCCATCACCTAGCAACCATATAAACACAACGGTAGAATATTACCTACAGGACTGCAATACCAGTAAGTACTCTGCGTTGATACCACTGCTTAAGCAGTGGTATCAACGCAGAGTACTAATAAATTTCACTTTATTTTCATGAAATTCACCTACGCAAAATCTTAGAGGCAAAAAGTATACGGCTGGTCCAGTTTAGATTTTTTTTTTTTTTAAATCACAAAATTAATTTCTTTAAACAATACGATATGCAATGAATACACGAACTCCAAAATATATAGAGTATATAAAGTGATATTAATGTAGCACAGGGTATCTCACAGGGTATTAGAATCTCATTGTTTGATATATACTGTAAGTTTAGGCTATCCTTCCTAAACAATGGAATGTTTCTACTTTAACAATCTATTTTTTAGCCTGGCTTTGGACAACCATTGTATGGAGACGCGTAGTAAATTAACTAAAGGCCTCGGAGAATCAGCGGTCGGAGAATCAGCGGTGCCATCCAAGGAATTAGAGGCTGCGTAGAATTCTACTCAATGAATGGGGAATAACTGACAGAGAATAACGGACAATCGGATAATTTATAATAAACTTACGAACAAAAGGCATCGATTGAAAACATCGAGTTTTATATATTATTCTTGTTAAACTGTAAATTTACCAAAAACATATTGAACGTAAATCGTGTTAAACTTAACATAATATGTATCTGCCTATTCCTTAGAACGAGTGTTGTTTGATGTTATTTACACACGTCATATTCGGGATTCTTACATTATTAATTATTGAAAAAAACCAATAATGGTTCTATGTCACTACCCACTACTAATCAGTTCTAAGTTAATGGTTCTATGTCACTACCCACTACTAATCAGTTCTAAGTTACATTTAGTGAACCAATAATGGTTCTATGTCACTACCCACTACTAATCAGTTCTAAGTTAATGGTTCTATGCCACTACCCACTACTAATCAGTTCTAAGTTAATGGTTCTATGTCACTACCCACTACTAATCAGTTCTAAGTTAATGGTTCTATGTCACTACCCACTACTAATCAGTTCTAAGTTAATGGTTCTATGTCACTACCCACTACTAATCAGCTCTAAGTTAATGGTTCTATGTCACTACCCACTACTAATCAGCTCTAAGTTAATGGTTCTATGTCACTACCCACTACTAATCAGTTCTAAGTTAATGGTTCTATGTCACTACCCACTACTAATCAGTTCTAAGTTAATGGTTCTATGTCACTACCCACTACTAATCAGTTCTAAGTTAATGGTTCTATGTCACTACCCACTACTAATCAGTTCTAAGTTAATGGTTCTATGTCACTACCCACTACTAATCAGTTCTAAGTTACATTTAGTGAATGAAAATATTACCGTGTAATGTTGTAATTGTTATATAACACATTACTGTAATGTTGTAATTGTTATATAACACATTACTGTAATGTTTTAATTGTTATATAACACATTACTGTAATGTTGTAATTGTTATATAACACATTACTGTAATGTTATAATTGTTATATCACACATTACTGTAATGTTGTAATTGTTGTATAACACATTACTGTAATGTAGTAATTGTTATATAACACATTACTGTAATGTTGTAATTGTTATATAACACATTACTGTAATGTTGTAATTGTTATATAACATATTACTGTAATGTTGTAATTGTTATATAACACATTACTGTAATGTTGTAATTGTTATATAACACATTACTGTAATGTTGTAATTGTTATATAACACATTACTGTAATGTAGTAATTGTTATATAACACATTACTCTAATGTTGTAATTGTTATATAACACATTACTGTAATGTTGTATATTGTTATATAACACATTACTGTAATGTTGTAATTGTTATATAACACATTACTGTAATGTTGTAACTGTTATATTACACATTACTGTAATGTTGTAATTGTTATATAACACAAAACTGTAATGTTGTAATTGTTATATAACACATTACTGTAATGTTGTAATTGTTATATAACACATTACTGTAATGTTGTAACTGTTATATTACACATTACTGTAATGTTGTAATTGTTATATAACACATTACTGTAATGTTGTAACTGTTATATTACACATTACTGTAATGTTGTAATTGTTATATTATACATTACTGTAATGTTGTAATTGTTATATAACACAAAACTGTAATGTTGTAATTGTTATATAACACATTACTGTAATGTTGTAATTGTTATATAACATATTACTGTAATGTTGTAATTGTTATATAACACATTACTGTAATGTTGTAATTGTTATATAACACATTACTGTAATGTTGTATATTGTTATATTGTTATATAACACATTACTCTAATGTTGTAATTGTTATATAACACATTACTATAATGTTGTAATTGTTATATTACACATTACTGTAATGTTGTAATTGTTATATTATACATTACTGTAATGTTGTAATTGTTATATAACACATTACTGTAATATAGTAATTGTTATATAACACATTACTGTAATGTTGTAATTGTTATATAACACATTATTGTAATGTGTAATTGTTATATTATACATTACTGTAATGTTGTAATTGTTATATAACACATTACTGTAATATAGTAATTGTTATATAACACATTACTGTAATGTTGTAATTGTTATATTATACATTACTGTAATGTTGTAATTGTTATATAACACATTACTGTAATATAGTAATTGTTATATAACACATTACTGTAATGTTGTAATTGTTATATAACACATTACTGTAATATAGTAATTGTTATATAACACATTACTGTAATGTTTTAATTGTTATATAACACATTACTGTAATGTTGTAATTGTTATATAACACATTACTGTAATGTTGTAATTGTTATATAACATATTACTGTAATGTTGTAATTGTTATATAACACATTACTGTAATGTTGTAATTGTTATATAACATATTACTGTAATGTTGTAATTGTTATATAACACATTACTGTAATGTTGTAATTGTTATATAACACATTACTGTAATGTTGTATATTGTTATATTGTTATATAACACATTACTCTAATGTTGTAATTGTTATATAACACTACAGTAATTACAGTAATGTGTTATATAACAATTACAACATTACAGTCATGTATTATATAACAATTACTACATTACAGTAATGTGTTATATAACAATTACAACATTACAGTAATGTAGTAATTGTTATATAATACATGACTGTAATGTTGTAATTGTTATATAACACATTACTGTAATGTTGTAATTGTTATATTACACATTACTGTAATGTTGTAATTGTTATATTATACATTACTGTAATGTCGTAATTGTTATATAACACATTACTGTAATGTTGTAATTGTTATATAACACATTACTGTAATGTTGTAATTGTTATATAACACATTACTGTAATGTTGTAATTGTTATATAACACATTACTGTAATGTAGTAATTGTTATATAACACATTACTCTAATGTTGTAATTGTTATATAACACATTACTGTAATGTTGTATATTGTTATATAACACATTACTGTAATGTTGTAATTGTTATATAACACATTACTGTAATGTTGTAACTGTTATATTACACATTACTGTAATGTTGTAATTGTTATATAACACAAAACTGTAATGTTGTAATTGTTATATAACACATTACTGTAATGTTGTAATTGTTATATAACACATTACTGTAATGTTGTAACTGTTATATTACACATTACTGTAATGTTGTAATTGTTATATAACACATTACTGTAATGTTGTAACTGTTATATTACACATTACTGTAATGTTGTAATTGTTATATTATACATTACTGTAATGTTGTAATTGTTATATAACACAAAACTGTAATGTTGTAATTGTTATATAACACATTACTGTAATGTTGTAATTGTTATATAACATATTACTGTAATGTTGTAATTGTTATATAACATATTACTGTAATGTTGTAATTGTTATATAACACATTACTGTAATGTTGTATATTGTTATATTGTTATATAACACATTACTCTAATGTTGTAATTGTTATATAACACATTACTATAATGTTGTAATTGTTATATTACACATTACTGTAATGTTGTAATTGTTATATTATACATTACTGTAATGTTGTAATTGTTATATAACACATTACTGTAATATAGTAATTGTTATATAACACATTACTGTAATGTTGTAATTGTTATATAACACATTATTGTAATGTGTAATTGTTATATTATACATTACTGTAATGTTGTAATTGTTATATAACACATTACTGTAATATAGTAATTGTTATATAACACATTACTGTAATGTTGTAATTGTTATATTATACATTACTGTAATGTTGTAATTGTTATATAACACATTACTGTAATATAGTAATTGTTATATAACACATTACTGTAATGTTGTAATTGTTATATAACACATTACTGTAATATAGTAATTGTTATATAACACATTACTGTAATGTTTTAATTGTTATATAACACATTACTGTAATGTTGTAATTGTTATATAACACATTACTGTAATGTTGTAATTGTTATATAACATATTACTGTAATGTTGTAATTGTTATATAACACATTACTGTAATGTTGTAATTGTTATATAACATATTACTGTAATGTTGTAATTGTTATATAACACATTACTGTAATGTTGTAATTGTTATATAACACATTACTGTAATGTTGTATATTGTTATATTGTTATATAACACATTACTCTAATGTTGTAATTGTTATATAACACTACAGTAATTACAGTAATGTGTTATATAACAATTACAACATTACAGTCATGTATTATATAACAATTACTACATTACAGTAATGTGTTATATAACAATTACAACATTACAGTAATGTAGTAATTGTTATATAATACATGACTGTAATGTTGTAATTGTTATATAACACATTACTGTAATGTTGTAATTGTTATATTACACATTACTGTAATGTTGTAATTGTTATATTATACATTACTGTAATGTCGTAATTGTTATATAACACATTACTGTAATGTTGTAATTGTTATATAACACATTACTGTAATGTTGTAATTGTTATATAACATATTACTGTAATGTTGTAATTGTTATATAACACATTACTGTAATGTTGTAATTGTTATATAACACATTACTGTAATGTTGTATATTGTTATATTGTTATATAACACATCACTCTAATGTTGTAATTGTTATATAACACATTACTGTAATGTTGTAATTGTTATATAACACATTACTGTAATGTTATAATTGTTATATAACACATTACTGTAATATAGTAATTGTTATATAACACATTACTGTAATGTTGTAATTGTTATATTGTTATATAACACATTACTCTAATGTTGTAATTGTTATATAACACATTACTGTAATGTTGTAATTGTTATATAACATATTACTGTAATGTTGTAATTGTTATATAACACATTACTGTAATGTTGTAATTGTTATATAACACATTACTGTAATGTTGTATATTGTTATATTGTTATATAACACATTACTCTAATGTTGTAATTGTTATATAACACATTACTGTAATGTTGTAATTGTTATATAACACATTACTGTAATGTTATAATTGTTATATAACACATTACTGTAATATAGTAATTGTTATATAACACATTACTGTAATGTTGTAATTGTTATATTGTTATATAACACATTACTCTAATGTTGTAATTGTTATATAACACATTACTGTAATGTTGTAATTGTTATATAACATATTACTGTAATGTTGTAATTGTTATATAACACATTACTGTAATGTTGTAATTGTTATATAACACATTACTGTAATGTTGTATATTGTTATATTGTTATATAACACATTACTCTAATGTTGTAATTGTTATATAACACATTACTGTAATGTTGTAATTGTTATATAACATATTACTGTAATGTTGTAATTGTTATATAACACATTACTGTAATGTTGTAATTGTTATATAACACATTACTGTAATGTTGTATATTGTTATATTGTTATATAACACATTACTCTAATGTTGTAATTGTTATATAACACATTACTGTAATGTTGTAATTGTTATATAACATATTACTGTAATGTTGTAATTGTTATATAACACATTACTGTAATGTTATAATTGTTATATAACACATTACTGTAATATAGTAATTGTTATATAACACATTACTGTAATGTTGTAATTGTTATATAACACATTACTGTAATGTTGTAATTGTTATATAACACATTACTCTAATGTTGTAATTGTTATATAACACATTACTGTAATGTTATAATTGTTATATAACACATTACTGTAATATAGTAATTGTTATATAACACATTACTGTAATGTTGTAATTGTTATATAACACATTACTGTAATGTTGTAATTGTTATATAACACATTACTCTAATGTTGTAATTGTTATATAACACATGACTGTAATGTTATAATTGTTATATAACACATTACTGTAATATAGTAATTGTTATATAACACATTACTGTAATGTTGTAATTGTTATATAACACATTACTGTAATGTTGTAATTGTTATATAACACATTACTGTAATGTTATAATTGTTATATCACACATTACTGTAATGTTGTGATTGTTATATAACACATTACTGTAATGTAGTAATTGTTATATAATACATGACTGTAATGTTGTAATTGTTATATAACACATTACTGTAATGTTGTAATTGTTATATTACACATTACTGTAATGTTGTAATTGTTATATAACACATTACTGTAATGTTATAATTGTTATATCACACATTACTGTAATGTTGTAATTTTTATATAACACATTACTGTAATGTGGGGCGAGCGACGAAAGTAAGCGAGCTTACCATACAGGTACCACTAACTCAATCGGTGTCTGTTGTTCTGTTGTTCTGTTGATCTGTTGTGTCCAATTTTAAACGTTAATAACTCAGCCAAATGTTAATGAAATTTAACCAAACTTGGTACACATGTAGTCTGGCAAAAGTTTAGAAATTTTCCAAGTTGAATTTGCGTGGGGTCTTCGTGCAGCATCTGTGTAACTGTCTTACAGTTATAATAAATTAATCTACCCAAAAATTATTAGGCTTAGCATCAGCTGGTTGCTAGGAGACTACAGGATTACAGTACGGTACCGGTACTGTTAACTGTTACAGTGGTACAGAGTTACCGGTACCGTCTTCAGGTCGTTGGCAAAGCCATCTAAACAACTTCTTCATCGAAACAGCTTCCGACAGTCCGATGTATCTGGACCCGAGCAGCCGAGTGGCATCAAGATGCGATTAAACTGAGGAATAAATACTACGGAATTGCTTGCTTGTCAGTAAGATTCTATTTACTACACTGGGAATACGGCGGTCGGTCGGATCGTAATGCAGGCCAGTGCCAAGTTCCTCATGCCTCACTCAGGCCACCCACCTTGGAGTGCGGTGGGAAGAGTCCGACTTACGTCGACGACTGGACGAATCGACGAGGATTGCGATTTGGGTTTAGCGGCGACCCGGACAGCCGGATCCTGGGATCGCCTGGGGGAAATTGTTGAAAGTCGGGCAGACGTGTATCGCACCGTATTACGTTCTCTGCCACGCGAAAGTGTGAGTCGAATTCGTTGTCGAATTGGATCGGAAGCTGCGGGAATTCTACTGTTATACGGGAATAAACCGCAGCGGTCCGGTGACTACGGACGGATACTGGGATGAGCAGGTATTTCGATCGAGTTTCTCGTATAGAGAATCTCGGATAGAGACTTGATTGACGTGTTGGGCGGAGATACCGATAGCTCTGACGATCTGTTTATAATTATGTTTTTTTGTTATTGTTATTTATTTATACTCGGAATTTGAGGAAGTCGACATTGATGAAGTAATGAAGCGCTTTATATTGGACATAAAATACCAGGTAGTATTCAAAGAGACCACGATGATACTTATTTTATGGATAATAATCATGGTAATTATTGGAGGACTACATTCGGGGAGGTTTAGTTATTCCTCCCGATTAGCCGATAGTCTTGTATTTTGTGTTACATTTTTATATTTCTTATACAACAGGATGTAACGCCCTTGTCATCTTGTGTAAAACAAACTGTATTTACAGCCGATATTTTTCTAATATTAACAACTGGCTGACTGGGCTCAGCTAGTGCCATCTGAATATTTAAGCAAATTTCCTCTCTTCTTTGATTTATTCTTATTGGCAGTTTGGTTAAATTTCTTATTTATTGATTTGAACTTCTTAAGTACCGATTTTTGGATTGAATTGCTCAATTTTAATCTGTATCTGATAACTGAGCCTCGTCCTGCGCGAAGGCCCCACGAACGTGTTGTAATTGTTATATAAAACATTACTGTAATGTTGTAATTGTTATATAACACATTACTGTAATGTTGTATATTGTTATATAACACATTACTGTAATGTTGTAATTGTTATATAACACATTACTGTAATGTTGTAATTGTTATATAACACATTACTGTAATGTTGTAATTGTTATATAACACATTACTGTAATGTTGTATATTGTTATATAACACATTACTGTAATGTTGTATATTGTTATATAACACATTACTGTAATGTTGTAATTGTTATATAACACATTACTGTAATGTTGTAATTGTTATATAACACATTACTGTAATGTTGTAATTGTTATATAACACATTACTGTAATGTTGTAATTGTTATATAACACATTACTGTAATGTTGTAATTGTTATATAACACATTACTGTAATGTTGTATATTGTTATATAACACATTACTGTAATGTTGTAATTGTTATATAACACATTACTGTAATGTTGTAATTGTTATATAACACATTACTGTAATGTTGTATATTGTTATATAACACATTACTGTAATGTTGTAATTGTTATATAACACATTACTGTAATGTTGTATATTGTTATATAACACATTACTGTAATGTTGTAATTGTTATATAACACATTACTGTAATGTTGTAATTGTTATATAACACATTACTGTAATGTTGTAATTGTTATATAACACATTACTGTAATGTTGTAATTGTTATATAACACATTACTGCAATGTTGTATATTGTTATATAACACATTACTGTAATGTTGTAATTGTTATATGCAAACCAGTTATATAATCATTTAGCATTACGAGCTACCATCAATTAGCAGACTGTACCGGTAGCGACACATGGAGCTTCAAACATTAAAATGACAATGACATTGGTTGATCTGTAGATTCATACAGTATTTAAAAATTTGAGAAATTCCATCAAAAATATATCCGACTTTGTTTCACAAAAAGGTTTCAATGTAGCCGCTTCTAGAGTTTCAATAACGAAATTTTGAACCAAGTGATTTGTTAAATGTGAAATAAAAACTTGAGGTTCAAAACTCTGTAAAAAGCGATACGTTACACACTAATGGGTGAATAGTTACTTTGGAAATTGTAGGAAAGATAACTTTGGTAAAGGGAATCAATCAATATGGCTTGAGTAACAATTACGTTCCAATATAATTATTATAATATAATGAAACAATTATTAATAAAATAGTGTAAACAAACAAACAAACACACAAACAAGGCACCATAACACAATAAATTAGATTATAAAATAGAAACAAATAAATCAACCAGCTATACATACACACCACAATTTATACCAACTCAACAACAACTGAAGAACCCAGTTACCAACCAACAGTAAGTACATTTAAATTATAAAAACAACCCGAAGAGATACTAAACAAATAAATAAATATATATAAATAGATCCACATACCAAAACAGTAAACAAACAATATCATTAAAATGATAAAAATGTTCAAAAATACTAAAATATAGTAAACAAACACCAATAATTAAATAATAGAAAACTAAATAAAAAATAAAAAATAATAAACTCCTGAGAGTTGAGCCCAAAATCTATGGTTTACTTACCCTAATTGTTTGATTTATAAAGGAGATACATACAGATATAATTAGCACCAACTATTATTATTAATTTATCTTCTTAGTGTTTCTTTGAAAAAACCTGGAAAATTATCAATCACTAACTACACCTATAATAAAAATAAATTTATTGCTATAAACACAATAACACACCAATACGTATACACTCACCTCACACTGCTATATTTATTGCTATAAACACAATAACACACCAATACGTATACACTCACCTCACACTGCTATATTTATTGCTATAAACACAATAACACACCAATACGTATACACTCACCTCACACTGCTATATTTATTGCTATAAACACAATAACACACCAATACGTATACACTCACCTCACACTGCTATATTTATTGCTATAAACACAATAACACACCAATACGTATACACTCACCTCACACTGCTATATTTATTGCTATAAACACAATAACACACCAATACGTATACACTCACCTCACACTGCTATATTTATTGCTATAAACACAATAACACACCAATACGTATACACTCACCTCACACTGCTATATTTATTGCTATAAACACAATAACACACCAATACGTATACACTCACCTCACACTGCTATATTTATTGCTATAAACACAATAACACACCAATACGTATACACTCACCTCACACTGCTATATTTATTGCTATAAACACAATAACACACCAATACGTATACACTCACCTCACACTGCTATATTTATTGCTATAAACACAATAACACACCAATACGTATACACTCACCTCACACTGCTATATTTATTGCTATAAACACAATAACACACCAATACGTATACACTCACCTCACACTGCTATATTTATTGCTATAAACACAATAACACACCAATACGTATACACTCACCTCACACTGCTATATTTATTGCTATAAACACAATAACACACCAATACGTATACACTCACCTCACACTGCTATATTTATTGCAATAAACACAATAACACACCAATACGTATACACTCACCTCACACTGCTATATTTATTGCAATAAACACAATAACACACCAATACGTATACACTCACCTCACACTGCTATATTTATTGCTATAAACACAATAACACACCAATACGTATACACTCACCTCACACTGCTATATTTATTGCTATAAACACAATAACACACCAATACGTATACACTCACCTCACACTGCTATATTTATTGCAATAAACACAATAACACACCAATACGTATACACTCACCTCACACTGCTATATTTATTGCAATAAACACAATAACACACCAATACGTATACACTCACCTCACACTGCTATATTTATTGCTATAAACACAATAACACACCAATACGTATACACTCACCTCACACTGCTATATTTATTGCTATAAACACAATAACACACCAATACGTATACACTCACCTCACACTGCTATATTTATTGCTATAAACACAATAACACACCAATACGTATACACTCACCTCACACTGCTATATTTATTGCTATAAACACAATAACACACCAATACGTATACACTCACCTCACACTGCTATATTTATTGCTATAAACACAATAACACACCAATACGTATACACTCACCTCACACTGCTATATTTATTGCTATAAACACAATAACACACCAATACGTATACACTCACCTCACACTGCTATATTTATTGCTATAAACACAATAACACACCAATACGTATACACTCACCTCACACTGCTATATTTATTGCTATAAACACAATAACACACCAATACGTATACACTCACCTCACACTGCTATATTTATTGCTATAAACACAATAACACACCAATACGTATACACTCACCTCACCCTGCTATATTTATTGCTATAAACACAATAACACACCAATACGTATACACTCACCTCACACTGCTATATTTATTGCTATAAACACAATAACACACCAATACGTATACACTCACCTCACACTGCTATATTTATTGCTATAAACACAATAACACACCAATACGTATACACTCACCTCACCCTGCTATATTTATTGCTATAAACACAATAACACACCAATACGTATACACTCACCTCACCCTGCTATATTTATTGCTATAAACACAATAACACACCAATACGTATACACTCACCTCACACTGCTATATTTATTGCTATAAACACAATAACACACCAATACGTATACACTCACCTCACACTGCTATATTTATTGCTATAAACACAATAACACACCAATACGTATACACTCACCTCACACTGCTATATTTATTGCTATAAACACAATAACACACCAATACGTATACACTCACCTCACACTGCTATATTTATTGCTATAAACACAATAACACACCAATACGTATACACTCACCTCACACTGCTATATTTATTGCTATAAACACAATAACACACCAATACGTATACACTCACCTCACCCTGCTATATTTATTGCTATAAACACAATAACACACCAATACGTATACACTCACCTCACACTGCTATATTTATTGCTATAAACACAATAACACACCAATACGTATACACTCACCTCACACTGCTATATTTATTGCTATAAACACAATAACACACCAATACGTATACACTCACCTCACACTGCTATATTTATTGCTATAAACACAATAACACACCAATACGTATACACTCACCTCACACTGCTATATTTATTGCTATAAACACAATAACACACCAATACGTATACACTCACCTCACACTGCTATATTTATTGCTATAAACACAATAACACACCAATACGTATACACTCACCTCACACTGCTATATTTATTGCTATAAACACAATAACACACCAATACGTATACACTCACCTCACACTGCTATATTTATTGCTATAAACACAATAACACACCAATACGTATACACTCACCTCACCCTGCTATATTTATTGCTATAAACACAATAACACACCAATACGTATACACTCACCTCACACTGCTATATTTATTGCTATAAACACAATAACACACCAATACGTATACACTCACCTCACACTGCTATATTTATTGCTATAAACACAATAACACACCAATACGTATACACTCACCTCACCCTGCTATATTTATTGCTATAAACACAATAACACACCAATACGTATACACTCACCTCACACTGCTATATTTATTGCTATAAACACAATAACACACCAATACGTATACACTCACCTCACCCTGCTATATTTATTGCTATAAACACAATAACACACCAATACGTATACACTCACCTCACCCTGCTATATTTATTGCTATAAACACAATAACACACCAATACGTATACACTCACCTCACACTGCTATATTTATTGCTATAAACACAATAACACACCAATACGTATACACTCACCTCACACTGCTATATTTATTGCAATAAACACAATAACACACCAATACGTATACACTCACCTCACACTGCTATATTTATTGCTATAAACACAATAACACACCAATACGTATACACTCACCTCACACTGCTATATTTATTGCTATAAACACAATAACACACCAATACGTATACACTCACCTCACCCTGCTATATTTATTGCTATAAACACAATAACACACCAATACGTATACACTCACCTCACACTGCTATATTTATTGCTATAAACACAATAACACACCAATACGTATACAATCACCTCACACTGCTATATTTATTGCCAATAACACACCAATACGTATACACTCACCTCACACTGCTATATTTATTGCTATAAACACAATAACACACCAATACGTATACACTCACCTCACCCTGCTATATTTATTGCTATAAACACAATAACACACCAATACGTATACACTCACCTCACACTGCTATATTTATTGCAATAAACACAATAACACACCAATGCGTATACACTCACCTCACACTGCTATATTTATTGCTATAAACACAATAACACACCAATACGTATACACTCACCTCACACTGCTATATTTATTGCTATAAACACAATAACACACCAATACGTATACACTCACCTCACCCTGCTATATTTATTGCTATAAACACAATAACACACCAATACGTATACACTCACCTCACACTGCTATATTTATTGCTATAAACACAATAACACACCAATACGTATACACTCACCTCACACTGCTATATTTATTGCTATAAACACAATAACACACCAATACGTATACACTCACCTCACACTGCTATATTTATTGCTATAAACACAATAACACACCAATACGTATACACTCACCTCACCCTGCTATATTTATTGCTATAAACACAATAACACACCAATACGTATACACTCACCTCACACTGCTATATTTATTGCAATAAACACAATAACACACCAATACGTATACACTCACCTCACACTGCTATATTTATTGCTATAAACACAATAACACACCAATACGTATACACTCACCTCACCCTGCTATATTTATTGCTATAAACACAATAACACACCAATACGTATACACTCACCTCACACTGCTATATTTATTGCTATAAACACAATAACACACCAATACGTATACACTCACCTCACACTGCTATATTTATTGCTATAAACACAATAACACACCAATACGTATACACTCACCTCACACTGCTATATTTATTGCTATAAACACAATAACACACCAATACGTATACACTCACCTCACACTGCTATATTTATTGCTATAAACACAATAACACACCAATACGTATACACTCACCTCACCCTGCTATATTTATTGCTATAAACACAATAACACACCAATACGTATACACTCACCTCACACTGCTATATTTATTGCTATAAACACAATAACACACCAATACGTATACACTCACCTCACACTGCTATATTTATTGCTATAAACACAATAACACACCAATACGTATACACTCACCTCACACTGCTATATTTATTGCTATAAACACAATAACACACCAATACGTATACACTCACCTCACACTGCTATATTTATTGCTATAAACACAATAACACACCAATACGTATACACTCACCTCACACTGCTACATTTATTGCATATATATTACTAGAAATTTGTATTTTAATTAAAAATTAAAGTATAATAAACCAATAATCATTGACAACCTGTACACCAACTATAATAACCAAAACAACAATAATAACAATAATAATGACATTAATTATAATAAAATATTACTAAACCCTCTGATATATATTTTTTACGTATTATTTACATATATTTCAAGATTTATATTTTTATTTAATTATTTTACAAACATTCCATTGAATAATCCGGATCTATATGATTGCAGTTTATTTCCATCAATAAATAAGCTCTTTATTTCATTGCTCTTTATTTCGTACCCGATAATTTCAGTTCAAAAATTAACAGTTCTTAAATTCTATATTCGCCGTTGTAAAATATGACAAACAGAAAGGCTATATTTATTTGTCTCATAACATTACTGTTCATTACAAAATGTAGAAAAAAAAACAGTGCCGAAAATTCAGATGCGCGTAAGAATTTTGGCGCTTTAAATCAAAAGAGTAAAAAAAGGGTAGCCTCACTATTCTTTAATTTATATAAAGCTGTTGTCAGATTAATACAATATGTTCAGTCTATTCAAATTCTTTTTTTAAATTTAATGATTTAAATTTAAAACAATAATTAATTTGTAAACTATTAAAATATTAATTGTGCGCACAAGTGCACAAAAACACAACAGACAGAGGTAAAATTTATTTAAAAAATAATACATTTGTTTAAAAAGAAATCTAAATTACAATATTTTATAAAACCAATAAAAACTAATATAATATAAACTAAACAAAACAAAATATTTTAATTAATGCAAATAAATTTGACTAAAACAAATGTAAGATATCTGGTAAGCTCGATAGGTAAAGATAAGTTCAATAAATAAAGAGCACCGTATCACTGTATAGTGAATAATCAAAAAAGGAAAGGTAACAATAATATAAAAGAACGAAACGACACAATAAATCATTACGGGGAGATATAACGGGCAAGGGAGATATAACGGGCAAGGGAGATATAATGGGCAAGGGAGATACAATGGGCAAGGGAGATACAATGGGCAAGGGAGATATAACGGGCAAGGGAGATATAACGGGCAAGGGAGATATAACGGGCAAGGGAGATACAATGGGCAAGGGAGATATAACGGGCAAGGGAGATATAACGGGCAAGGGAGATATAACGGGCAAGAGAGATACAATGGGCAAGGGAGATACAATGGGCAAGGGAGATATAACGGGCAAGGGAGATATAACGGGCAAGGGAGATATAACGGGCAAGGGAGATATAACGGGCAAGGGAGATACAATGGGCAAGGGAGATATAACGGGCAAGGGAGATATAACGGGCAAGGGAGATATAACGGGCAAGGGAGATATAACGGGCAAGGGAGATATAACGGGCAAGGAAGATACAATGGGCAAGGGAGATATAACGGGCAAGGGAGATATAACGGGGAAGGGAGATATAACGGGCAAGGGAGATATAACGGGCAAGGGAGATATAACGGGCAAGAGAGATATAATGGGCAAGGGAGATATAATGGGCAAGGGAGATATAACGGGCAAGGGAGATATAACGGTCAAGGGAGATATAACGGGCAAGGGAGATACAATGGGCAAGGGAGATATAACGGGCAAGGGAGATATAACGGGCAAGGGAGATATAACGGGCAAGGGAGATATAACGGGCAAGAGAGATATAATGGGCAAGGGAGATATAACGGGCAAGGGCGATACAATGGGCAAGGGAGATACAATGGGCAAGGGAGATACAACGGGCAAGGGAGATACAACGGACACGGATGATGACGTAGTTTATGCTTTAAAAAAATGTTAGAAAACTTCACTAGCATATAAACAAAGTGAACAGATAGAGTAAAAAGTTTCGAAGTCAATAATAAAATTATAACAAAAATACCCGGCAGGTAATTCAAACTGTTCGTTATGATCAAACAATAACTCAATCGTTGAACTAAACAGTAAATATAAACGTAAATACTCACAACACTACAATGGAGGGTCAAACTGCTGTAGGTAGCACAACATGCTGGAAGGATATTAATTAAAGAAGATACACTACAAAGGGAGTGGGGAAGGCAATCGGAAAGTAAATGTATGTGGAACGCGTTCCTCACCAAACTTCGTGTTCCACGCTGCCCCTATCGGATATAGAACGCGTTCCTCACTAACCTCGTGTTCCACGCTGTCCCTATGGGATATAGAACGCGTTCCTCACTAAACCTCGTGTTCCACGCTGTCCCTATGGGATATAGAACGCGTTCCTCCCCAAACCTCGTGTTCCACGCTGTCCCTATCGGATATAGAACGCGTTCCTCACTAAAACTCGTGTTAGACGCTGTCCCTATTGGATATAGAACGCGTTCCTCACTAAACCTCGTGTTCCACGCTGTCCCTATCGGATATAGAACGCTTTCCTCACTAAACCTTGTGTTCCACGCTGTCCCTATTGGATATAGAACGCGTTCCTCCCCAAACCTCGTGTTCCACGCTGTCCCTATCGGATATAGAACGCGTTCCTCACTAAAACTCGTGTTAGACGCTGTCCCTATTGGATATAGAACGCGTTCCTCACTAAACCTCGTGTTCCACGCTGTCCCTATCGGATATAGAACGCTTTCCTCACTAAACCTTGTGTTCCACGCTGTCCCTATTGGATATAGAACGCGTTCCTCCCCAAACCTCGTGTTCCACGCTGTCCCTATCGGATATAGAACGCGTTCCTCACTAAACCTCGTGTTCCACGCTGTCCCTATCGGATATAGAACGCGTTCCTCACTACACCTCGTGTTCCCCGTTGTTCCTATCGGATATAGAACGCGTTCCTCCCCAAACCTCGTGTTCCACGCTGTCCCTATCGGATATAGAACGCGTTCCTCACTAAAACTCGTGTTAGACGCTGTCCCTATTGGATATAGAACGCGTTCCTCACTAAACCTCGTGTTCCACGCTGTCCCTATCGGATATAGAACGCTTTCCTCACTAAACCTTGTGTTCCACGCTGTCCCTATTGGATATAGAACGCGTTCCTCCCCAAACCTCGTGTTCCACGCTGTCCCTATCGGATATAGAACGCGTTCCTCACTAAACCTCGTGTTCCACGCTGTCCCTATCGGATATAGAACGCTTTCCTCACTAAACCTTGTGTTCCACGTTGTCCCTATGGGATATAGAACGCGTTCCTCACTAAACCTCGTGTTCCACGCTGTCCCTATGGGATATAGAACGCGTTCCTCACTACACCTCGTGTTCCCCGTTGTTCCTATCGGATATAGAACGCGTTCCTCCCCAAACCTCGTGTTCCACGCTGTCCCTATCGGATATAGAACGCGTTCCTCACTAAAACTCGTGTTAGACGCTGTCCCTATTGGATATAGAACGCGTTACTCACTAAACCTCGCGTTCCACGCTGTCCCTATCGGATATAGAACGCGTTCCTCCCCAAACCTCGTGTTCCACGCTGTCCCTATCGGATATAGAACGCGTTCCTCACTAAAACTCGTGTTAGACGCTGTCCCTATTGGATATAGAACGCGTTCCTCACTAAACCTCGTGTTCCACGCTGTCCCTATCGGATATAGAACGCTTTCCTCACTAAACCTTGTGTTCCACGCTGTCCCTATTGGATATAGAACGCGTTCCTCCCCAAACCTCGTGTTCCACGCTGTCCCTATCGGATATAGAACGCGTTCCTCACTAAACCTCGTGTTCCACGCTGTCCCTATCGGATATAGAACGCTTTCCTCACTAAACCTTGTGTTCCACGTTGTCCCTATGGGATATAGAACGCGTTCCTCACTAAACCTCGTGTTCCACGCTGTCCCTATCGGATATAGAACGCGTTCCTCACTAAACCTAGTGTTAGACGATGTCCCTATCGGATATAGAACGCGTTCCTCACTAAACCTAGTGTTAGACGATGTCCCTATCGGTCATCGGATATAGAACGCGTTCCTCACTAAACCTCGTGTTCCACGCTGTCCCTATCGGATATAGAACGCGTTCCTCACTAAACCTAGTGTTAGACGCTGTCCCTATCGGATATAGAACGCGTTCCTCACTAAACCTCGTGTTAGACGCTATCCCTATCGGATATAGAACGCGTTCCTCACTAAACCTAGTGTTAGACGCTGTCCCTAACGGATATAGAACGCGTTCCTCACTAAACCTCGTGTTCCACGCTGTCCCTATCGGATATAGAACGCGTTCCTCACTAAACCTAGTGTTAGACGCTGTCCCTATCGGATATAGAACGCGTTCCTCACTAAACCTCGTGTTAGACGCTATCCCTATCGGATATAGAACGCGTTCCTCACTAAACCTCGTGTTAGACGCTGTCCCTATCGGATATAGAACGCGTTCCTCACTAAACCTCGTGTTCCCCGTTGTTCCTATCGGATATAGAACGCGTTCCTCCCCAAACCTCGTGTTCCACGCTGTCCCTATCGGATATAGAACGCGTTCCTCACTAAAACTCGTGTTAGACGCTGTCCCTAACGGATATAGAACGCGTTCCTCACTAAACCTCGTGTTCCACGCTGTCCCTATCATAGGTTGACCGCGACTTGGAGCTGTTTGTGTTACCCGGGACGTCGGAATACTCGGTAAATCTCCGTCCGTTGGTCAGCTGCGTCAACACAGACTGGTCGTCCTCGTCTATAAGGAAGTCGCTGGTCTCCTGGGCCCGCCTGAGGGCGCTGTCATTGCTACAGCAACTGGACCGCCGGTCGAGGTGTGCGAGAGGAACGCGACAATCGAAGCGCCAACCGAGGTCGTCGCGGAGGAAGTTGATGAGCGCGGTGTGGCGGATCGAGGTGAGAATATCGGCGAAATCCTGTACGTCGGGGTCCGTGGTGGCGAGCCAGGAGCGGAGCATCGGTGCGGCTCGGTCTGGGGTCACCCCGGCCCCGGGGGGCGGCGCCCAGCGAGCGTCGTACCCGATCGCAGCCCCGAACCCCCGCCAGTCAACCCGCAACTCGTTCTCGTCGTTCAGCACCGCGCAGATCTCCACGAACGCCGGCCGTTGGCGACGGAACGCGCGATACAGTTTAGTTTTCCCGTTGATTTCGGTTTTCGCCGGAACCCCGTCGACTCGGAGTTTATTGTCGCGATTCCGATAAACAATAAACGCGATGACAATAAGGTTAAGGAAAACGGAGAGGCAGAGGAGCAGTCCGAGAGAAATGAAGGCGACGAGGTGGTTGGAGTCGGATAAACTCCGTGGATTATCTAAGGAAGAATCAATCTTATCAGTTGAGTTTACTTTATTCGCGACTTCTCCGCACTCAGCGTCACTCCTCGTCGTACAGTCCGCCACAATTAGTAACCCTCCGGGACATTCCCGGGTACACGGTACACAGGGGGACGTGCCGTCGGTCATTTTGCTATAGGTTACCCCGAGTTCGCAAGCTACGCACCGCGTGTCCGTAGAAGGATCACATATCGCGAGCGTTCGGTCCGCATTTCGTTTCACGCCTTCCCCCGGGTAACACTCACTGCATTCGCCGCACGTATAGTTACCGGTACTCAACGGATATTGGAATTGGCCTGCGAAGCAACTTATGTTCTGTGCGTTCGGTTCTATCGCGTCGGAGTTTACAATTGGGACAGACAGGATTATCGGGAGAATCGCTACCAAAAGAACCTCGGATGGGGACATTTTCATCTACCAAACCAACCGAAATTAAATAATTTGCGGAATAATGGCAGAATGGTGAATGTCTAGTTTCAGCACGACTGGGTAGAAATTTAGTGGATAATACTGTATGTAGGACAAGATGTATTTGAATGTGTTGTCAGGCTCAGGACAGTCAGGTTGTGCAAACTTTCTGAACAGAAATGTGCAAAAATAAATTTAGGCCTAATTAATTAACCTTAAGTGCAAATGTGTTTGTCTTGGGCCTTCGATATTGTCCAAAATAACGATGTCACTCAATTATTCGACATATTTCCAAGGGTTGCGTTCGCGACCGAGTTCCTGATGTCAGCTTGTCTGCGCCTAAGTCCTGCGAGTTCAGGACTTGGCCTACTGCCAAGACGCCCCACTGCCTGTACTATAGGTTCAGTATCAGTACACGTCCCATAACTTTAGGCGTCATAACTGAGTCTCTCAGTAGGCCTGCTGGTATAGTATAGGTAGCAGATGTATAGCATACATTTACACCACTACCAATTATCTACTACTACTAACTAATATCCAATCATGGGATGCAGAGCAAGTTGATTTATAAATAAAATGTTTTCGTATCTGTTTTCCATAAAGGTAATATGTTTGCCATCTGCGCGATGATAAAAGTAGGATATATTATAATAATTTTACATTTTGTATAAATACAATGCAGATAGGAATAGTGTTAGATGATATTAAATATTCGATTAAAATGTTTTCTGTTGAAAGTCAATTAATTAATATCATAAAATATTAAATTACTTTAGCGTTATCACACCCATTATTATAGTTAGTCCGTGCAAAGTCCAGCATTTTCGTCAGAACTACAGTAGGTATTAATGAAACGAATATAATTTAGGCCTATAACATACTAAAAGAATAGTGAGACAAACCTCTTTTTATATGTATATGACCTTACAGTAGTTATTTAGTATGTTATGTAAGTTTTATGTGTTAAATGTTGAATTTGAATAATGAACATTGTTAGTTATTATTATCGCATCTCTAAACTTTTTAGTTTTTATTGTTCTTTTTACTTTATTTTTTACTTAAATACCATAAATAACATTAGGCCTACACATATTTATTACAATGGGAAATTCCTCGGGTTCAACATCGAATGTAATACGCGATGCAAGTTTAAATATCGATGACAATGATTTACCCAGAAGCGGCATTCGGGAGAGGTTATTTATAGATGAGGTACACGATGTTGTAGACCACGTAGACCACGGTAACGCTCTTCTAGATGAAGACGTGAGGCGAAAAGAAGTCGGAGAAATTTACCGAAACCAGGCTCGGGTTCACAGACAAACGAGAGACGATAGTTACAACCAGCATTTAAATGCGCCAACAGCTGCACTAAGGGAAGACGCTTACATCCGATACATGAGAGAAGGCGAATGTGTGATCAAAGCCAACAGAAAAGCAGCGGAACTCATCTACAAGGCCAACAATCAGAAGAGACCACCCGATATAATTGACCTACATGGTCTTTACGTGAAAGAAGCCATAATTAAGGTGGACGATGCGATCGCTAATTGGAGGGAGTCTGGTTTCGAGAAATGTTCAATAATAGTAGGTAAGGGGTTGCACAGTGGGGGCGGCGTATCGCGTCTTAATCCCGCTGTCATAGAACATATTGATAATAAATATGTTGGCGGTATTAAATGCACTGTAAATGAAGCAAACAGCGGTTGTTTGGATGTCGAGATTGGAGTTTGGACGTTCAGCAGCGAAACACAACAAACCTTAGACGAACGGAACTATTGCGGTTTCTGCTGCGTTATTTTGTAATAATAATTATAAACTTGTATTTATTAGGTGCTTTTTTCACTTATTACAATATTTTTAATTTAATATTCACACATTAAACAAATAACAACATTAATGGACATGGGTTTTAGAATAATAACCTCTGTTTCCTTAGTCCTTGACATGTATAATTGTTTTTTTTAGTTTTAGTGGCCATTTTATACTTATAAATTACAAAATGATTTATATGTGTCTCACTTTATGGTCACTATAAATAATAGAAAAGTAGTATTTCAGGAGGCCTATGTTTTGTAAATAAATAGATTTTCTCAGAGGACTATTATTACTACGTCGAGCCTCGAGCGAGCTCGGACAGTGGAAATGAAATCCTTACAGGCTTCCCGATTCTCCAACTACTACTAGACGTAAGGGAAAGGCATGGGCAGCCTTGAATAGGCTTTCCAGGATTTGGCAGTCACCGAGAATTAATCGGAAACTTAAGAGCAGCAGTAGTTCCAGTACTCTTCTACGGGAGTCCATGCTGGGCTCTAACTGCTGAGGACACCAAATCTCTGGATGGCACATTCACAAGAATGCAACGCCGGGTTCACTGTGTCAAGTACAATGCACACATCTCCAACCAGACACTATATAACATTCGAGGTGTCTCATTGGTTCCCCCAAGCTTGACACTAGAACAACGTCGCCTCCGCTTTGCAGGACATTGCTTTCGCCGTGAGGACCAACCAGTGCATAATCTTGTGCTTTGGCAGACTCATGGAGTGAATAAGCATGGTGGACAGCCCATGACTTTCTTGAGACGCATCTTAAAGGACACTGGCCTTGAAGATGCGGATGATCTAGCAAATGTCATGGGTGATAGGGAATTCTTAAAAATGCAGCTGCAGTGCAGCATGCCGATACTAGTAGTAGTAATAGTAGGCCAGTGTTTTTTCTTTGTCCCGTAGCCTCTATGTTAATTCCCGGCCAATCAGCACAATTTTCACTTTACGATTTCTTGAGGCCTTGTTTACATATATGAATATGCCGCAGTGCGACAAAATCATTCTTTCTGACTTCTGCCCAAGACCATCACCATATTTTATACTGTTTTATAATGTTATTCATTGTTGTTTGGTAACCTATTTAATGGATGCTTATATTTAGAGAATACGTATTAATAATCGATAATTCCCCCTAACTTTCTTTATTATTGGGGTAAGCAGAAGGGAACATTAGCAACAATTGCTTGGCTCAAATAACAGTGGTTTGTATGAGTTCATGCTGTTTCATAGCCCCCAACGTACGTGAGCTAAATGTTTCCTTATATGTGAGTAAAATTGGTAACATCCGCCAAATTAACGTGTTTCAGTTCAGTACTCATTCATTGTCAGTAAAGTGAGTGTGAGCGAATAATTATACATTCCTAAAGAATGTAAACACTGTGCAGTCTCATGACCATCCGTTGTAATTAGTATAAGTCATAACTCTTACAGTCTCATGACCATCCGTTGTAATTAGTATAAGTCAATAACTCTTACAGTCTCATGACCATCCGTTGTAATTAGTATAAGTCATAACTCTTACAGTCTCATGATCATCCATTGTAATTAGTATAAGTCATAACTCTTACAGTCTCATGACCATCCGTTGTAATTAGTATAAGTCATAACTATGTCTGGTATTTAAAGCGCAGCATCTAAAGGAACTGTTGGTATTTCCCTGAAAGTAAACATAGTTTTTGGAGATTATATAGTAGAGATCAATCGAATAATACAGAGTAACCTACCCCACTCTCTGCTATAGAATTCAGTCTCCCACACACAGTGGGTCATACGCCACGCTAGATTGGTTCGGCTGTGGTCATATTTTGTGCGGGCTGTCACATCATAGGACACTAAATTAGCAGGTTAAACTGTCAAAGGTCTAAAAGCGCGAACACTGTGTATAAGCGTCTCCGGGCTAGAGGGGCCCCAAAAGGTTTTAATTAACAGAGACAAACCAAGCTATTTCATATTTACAATACAATACAACGTTTAAAAAATTCGCTCGCGTTTTTCTTTACGTTCATTTAAAGAATGTAACGTGTTGGGAAGTGGAAAAATCACTTCAGCAACTTACTTGGGCAGCCACCAAACATCGAGGTCAGCCCTACAAGGAAAATATATGACAAGACACTACCTATAGAAACAGGGGACTTCACACCTGCCGAACTCCAAAGAAGCATTAAAAGCATGTCCAATAATAAAGCGAGTGGATTAGATGAAATCCCAGCGGAGGTATGGAAAACCGCAGTGCTAAATAGACCATTATTGAATGTTTGCAACCGGATGTTAAAAGGGGAAAAGCCACCACCAATTTGAACTAAAGGTCAACTAAAGCCTCTCCCCAAGAAAGGAGACCTAGGCATACCAACAAACTATCGTGGGATCTGTCTGCTTGTGGTAGCTGCCAAAATATACAATAAAATGATTCTATATAGGATTAGGCCTCACATAGAGAAACTACTGCGTAAGAGCCAAAACGGATTTCGACCAAGTAGATCAACAATAGCTCAGATACATGCACTACGGAGACTGATTGAAGGAATTAAGTCAAAGAATCTCCCCGCAGTCATGACTTTTGTGGACTTCAAGAAGGCATTCGACTCCATCCATAGAGGTAAAATGCTTGAAATCCTAAGAGCTTATGGAATACCAGAAGTAATTGTTGCTGGCATTGGATTGTTATATTGTGACACAGAAGCGCAGGTACTCTCACCAGATGGTGAAACTGAGTTTTTCTCAATCCTGGCTGGCGTACTGCAAGGTGAGACATTAGCACCATTACTATTTGTAATTGCGCTGGATTACGCAATGAGGACGGCCACAAAGGGTGAAGATCTGGGATTCACACTACAAGAACGCAGAAGTAGTAGATATCCGGCAACTACAGTCACAGACACCGACTTTGCGGATGACATCGCCCTGCTCTCTAATACGCTAGCAGATGCACAGCTTCTACTAAATAAAGTGGAGAGGGCTGCTAAGGAGGTTGGATTGCATATAAATGCTACCAAGACCGAATTCATGACCTTTAATGTTGATGGAAACTTGACAACCATTGATAATAATCAACTAAGGAAGGTCGATGACTTCCAGTACCTTGGATCATGGATAGAGAGTAGCAAAAAGGACATAGAAGTTAGGAAAGCAAAGGCTTGGGTAGCTCTATCAAAAATGGATACCATCTGGAAATCAGATCTCTCCAGGCACCTGAAGACTAAGTTCTTTCGAGCCACAGTGGAAAGTGTATTTTTATACGGGGGTGAGACCTGGACACTGACTAAATCACTTAAACAACGAATTGATGGTTGCTACACAAGACTACTAAGGGCAGCCCTAAACATCAGCTGGAGACAACACATGACAAACGCCGAGCTTTATGGTACAATACCACCTGTATCAACCACCCTCCGTGAACGCAGATTAAGATTCAGTGGGCACTGCTGGCGAAGTAAAGACGAGGTCATACCAGATCTACTTCTCTGGCAACCAACTCATGGAAAGCGTAGTCGTGGACGACCTGCCATAACATATATAGACCAGCTTGAAAGGGATACTGAACTTGGGAGAAACGAAATTGCGACAACTATGGAGAATCGGGAAGCCTGGAAGGATCTCATTTCCACTGTCCGAGTTCGTTCGACCTAGTAGTAGTTGGAGAATGTAAAATAAACGGGTAAAACCTCGAGTCTTACACCCCACAAACTCGAGGTTTCACCTGTTTATTTTATATATATATAATAGCCTCCTGTTAGTCAGTATGTCGACCTTTAATTATCAATTTAAAGAATGTGTTTGACTGTGATCCATTACTAAATTATGTAACAAACTGTATAATAGTGAATAATGAGTACTATGTTTGATTATTGATTGTGATCCACAATTTGTACATAACTGGCAGTAAACATAAACTTTTCAAAAATTAATTCTTAAACTTTTGAAAAATGCATTATTATCTTATTATCTTTTAAACACCCATTGTTATCTTTAGCAATTATAATTTATGAAAGTGCCAGAAAAATATTTAACAATTAGCATTGACCACAAAACTGTCCTAAAAATGTAATGGTGGCCCTCACTACGGTTTTATATAATTTGTATATATCACCAATGTAGTGTAGCAAACGATATACCACCAATGTAATGTAGCAAACGATATACCACCAATGTAATGTAGCAAACGATATACCACCAATGTAATGTAGCAAACGATATACCACCAATGTAATGTAGCAAACGATATGCCACCAATGTAATGTAGCAAACGATATACCACCAATGTAATATAGCAAACGATATACCACCAATGTAATGTAGCAAACGATATACCACCAATGTAATGTAGCAAACGATATACCACCAATGTAATGTAGCAAACGATATACCACCAATGTAATGTAGCAAACGATATACCACCAATGTAATGTAGCAAACGATATACCACCAATGTAATGTAGCAAACGATATGCCACCAATGTAATGTAGCAAACGATATACCACCAATGTAATATAGCAAACGATATACCACCAATGTAATGTAGCAAACGATATACCACCAATGTAATGTAGCAAACGATATACCACCAATGTATTGTAGCAAACGATATACCACCAATGTAATGTAGCAAACGATATACCACCAATGTAATGTAGCAAACGATATACCACCAATGTAATGTAGCAAACGATATACCACCAATGTAATGTAGCAAACGATATGCCACCAATGTAATGTAGCAAACGATATACCACCAATGTAATATAGCAAACGATATACCACCAATGTAATGTAGCAAACGATATACCACCAATGTAATGTAGCAAACGATATACCACCAATGTAATGTAGCAAACGATATACTACCAATGTAATGTAGCAAACGATATACCACCAATGTAATGTAGCAAACGATATACCACCAATGTAATGTAGCAAACGATATACCACCAATGTAATATAGCAAACGATATACCACCAATGTAATGTAGGAAGTGATATACCCCAATGTAATGTAGCAAACGATATACCATCAATGTAATGTAGCAAACGATATACCACCAATGTAATGTAGCAAACGATATACCACCAATGTAATGTAGGAAGTGATATACCACCAATGTAATGTAGCAAACGATATACCACCAATGTAATGTAGCAAACGATATACCACCAATGTAATGTAGCAAACGATATACCACCAATGTAATGTAGCAAACGATATACCACCAATGTAATGTAGCAAACGATATACCACCAATGTAATGTAGCAAACGATATACCACCAATGTAATGTAGCAAACGATATACCACCAATGTAATGTAGCAAACGATATACCACCAATGTAATGTAGCAAACGATATACCACCAATGTAATGTAGCAAACGATATACCACCAATGTAATGTAGCAAACGATATACCACCAATGTAATGTAGCAAACGATATACCACCAATGTAATGTAGCAAACGATATGCCACCAATGTAATGTAGCAAACGATATACCACCAATGTAATATAGCAAACGATATACCACCAATGTAATGTAGCAAACGATATACCACCAATGTAATGTAGCAAACGATATACCACCAATGTAATGTAGCAAACGATATACCACCAATGTAATGTAGCAAACGATATACCACCAATGTAATGTAGCAAACGATATACCACCAATGTAATGTAGCAAACGATATACCACCAATGTAATGTAGCAAACGATATGCCACCAATGTAATGTAGCAAACGATATACCACCAATGTAATATAGCAAACGATATACCACCAATGTAATGTAGCAAACGATATACCACCAATGTAATGTAGCAAACGATATACCACCAATGTAATGTAGCAAACGATATACCACCAATGTAATGTAGCAAACGATATACCACCAATGTAATGTAGCAAACGATATACCACCAATGTAATGTAGCAAACGATATACCACCAATGTAATATAGCAAACGATATACCACCAATGTAATGTAGGAAGTGATATACCCCAATGTAATGCAGCAAACGATATACCATCAATGTAATGTAGCAAACGATATACCACCAATGTAATGTAGCAAACGATATACCACCAATGTAATGTAGGAAGTGATATACCACCAATGTAATGTAGCAAACGATATACCACCAATGTAATGTAGCAAACGATATACCACCAATGTAATGTAGCAAACGATATACCACCAATGTAATGTAGCAAACGATATACCACCAATGTAATGTAGCAAACGATATACCACCAATGTAATGTAGCAAACGATATACCACCAATGTAATGTAGCAAACTATATACCACCAATGTAATGTAGCAAACGATAAACCACCAATGTAATGTAGCAAACGATATACCACCAATGTAATGTAGCAAACGATATACCACCAATGTAATGTAGCAAACGATATACCACCAATGTAATGTAGGAAGCGATATACCACCAATGTAATGTAGCAAACGATATACCACCAATGTAATGTAGCAAACGATATACCACCAATGTAATGTAGCAAACGATATACCACCAATGTAATGTAGAAAGCGATATACCACCGAAATGAGAATCATCAAAATTAAGCAAAACTGTGAATTTTTTTTGGCCTGCATGAGATTTTAAACATTTCACTAAAAACACTCTTCCTATATCAGTATATTTCCCATTGATTTTCATTTTGGATAAAAAATTTTTGGAACCAGCATGTTAATTTACATATCATATAGCATATATAGCACTCAATATCCATATAATAATATTGATAATGATTCCCTATGTAAAACCAACACAATAGATTAGCCGTTACGCTACAATTAGCCGTAACGCGACTTTGAAAGTCGCGTTACGACTAATCTCCCAAAAAATTAGCCGTAACGCGACAACACCTGCACAACAAAGTGTTTATAAGCGGTTACTGTAATGTATGTTATTTCTTATTTTCTATTGTGCGTTTAATATAGAACTTTATTTGATTTTTCTTTGGGAATTAAATTGAATTGATTACGATTGTAGTCAAGTTTCTATTAACATTAAATAAAAGACATGAATTCGGACTTGATAGCAAAATGCAATCCAACCTCCTTAGCAGCCCTCTCCACTTTATTTAGTAGAAGCTGTGCATCTGCTAGCGTATTAGAGAGCAGGGCGATGTCATCCGCAAAGTCGGTGTCTGTGACTGTAGTTGCCGGATATCTACTACTTCTGCGTTCTTGTAGTGTGAATCCCAGATCTTCACCCTTTGTGGCCGTCCTCATTGCGTAATCCAGCACAATTACAGTACAAATAGTAATCGCGCAAATAAACATGTTGGTTGAGAAACAGCTGAGATATTGGCGTAAAAAAATTATTTGTTCTACATCTGTGCGAGGCTGTGGGATTTCAAACATTCTAGAACATAGTTGTAAAAATAAAATTTAACCAAAACATAATTCTAGACTTGAACAACACCTACAGAACCTACATGCGCCAAGATTCCAGCATTCTACATATAGGAAGACCGATAATTGGTTCCCCCATGACATTATAATTTAAATGCATAGAACCAAGAATAAATTAAATATCACAGGACATTACTTTCGCCGTGAGGAGTAGCCCTTGCATGATCTTGTGCTTTAGCTCCTCACTGAGACATGGTGCACGTGCACAGCCCATAACATTCTTGAGACGCCTCGTAAAGGACACTGGCCTTGAAAATAATCTCGCGAGAAGTCATGGGTGATATGGAATTGTTCAGTGTTTAAATCTCCGAAACCCTTTTATTTATATAAAATTTATTACTTAGACTTACCTTTTCGGCGGACAAAATGTCCTATATTTTTCGTAATTTATGGGATAGCCTATTTCGTGCAATACTTACCGGAACCTGTAGTTTAGTTACTGTATGGTTTGGTGAAATTTTTCTTGTGGTAGTTGGGTTGGGTTATGTAGCACTAAAATCGATTTGGTATTTTGTGTTTTTTGATGGGCCTAGTGCAGTAGTGCCTGAGTACTAACAGTGGCCCAAGTGGCCCTAAATGCTAGGTAGTATCTGAGAGGATAGACCCCATGTCCTATTTTATTGTTTTCATATGGAATTGTGGCGGCGCAATTTTGTCGATAAACCGCTAAATAGCATTATTAA
>JAUCBJ010001642.1:0-63995 GCA_032718475.1 Nemertoderma westbladi
TCTCCTAAACTCGTCCATGTCTGGTGGTTCTACTAACGGTGGTTGAGTTATAGGCTGTAATTCGTCGTATCTGTCTATTGGCTTGTTGCCACCTGTAAACTCATAAGACATGGGTACTCTTGTATACCAACCTAGTATGGTCCTATGGGCATGTGGTCCATTGACATGCGGCTCAGCTGGTCTCGTTTCCCATATCTGGTGTGCGATCAGCTGTTCTGCACCAATCAACATAGAAACATTCCTATAACCTACCTGGTGTCTGGGTATCCTGAGCTTGTCAAAATACTCCTGTGCTATGGGACTCATCGGCGGCACCTTACCTAACTGCCTGCCGAATCCCTTCATAGCTAGACACTTGAATCCGTCCAATGGCAAAGCTTTTCGTTCTTGTCGAGTGTGTTGGTCTCTTGGAAGTAGTGAATCTAGTTCTACAGATTGTCCTTCCTGTGTCCCTTTAGGTCTCCTACCCCGTGCATAGACTTCAACTCTATTTGGATCTCCTCGGCGTTCTGGAAGCTAGAAACGGCTCTCGCCACTTCCTCGTCGATATAAGATAATGTGGACGCAGTGTCCAACATCACATATATTCGCTTCGATCCCTTATCGCCAGTAAGTTTCACCAGAATCACGCTAAATATTTCCGACATGGCCGATGATAAATACGTCCGCGCGCTGGTCGATGAACTATCCGCGGTGAAACCTTGGCAGATCACTTCTCTCGCGCTCGACTCACCATCCTCATCCGACGAACCTGGTTGATAACCATCGTCCTGGATGCCAGTGTACGTATTCCTTCTTATCGATACGGGTTCTTTGCTCCCCTTCCTTTGAGGATTTCGCTGTAAGTAACGGTCCGTTGGGGTATGGAAATCCGCATGTAGCAACTTGTGATGTAGTCTGCCGCATTCCATGCATCCGTCCTTGCTGTTCGGGCACTGCCGCCGTACATGACCTGGCGCAAGACATGCCCAACACGTGTCCAACGTCCGTACTTGAACTCTTCTCTGTTCCGAATTTAATTCTTTGAACCGTCTGCAACTATCTAACTTATGGTCGTCAGATCTTACCTCCTTTAGTAAACAGTATTGGCAACCTACAAATCCATCCGGCAACTCCTGTTGCTTTAACCTAGGTCTATCTAACCGCTCACCTGACCATACTCGCGAGTCTGATCTAAAGGCTGGGGTACTCGAATTATATCTGTCTACTGAGTTAAATGTCACAGTGGCCCTGTCATCGTCAAAACTTACCATAGACTTACCGGTAACAGGTTTAGACTCCCTCATATTCTCCTCTGAGAAGTTCGATTTCATCTCTGCTACTGCGTCTGTGGCTATCATGTCATGAATATGCTGAAGTGTCAATACTTTACCTTGGCCTTCCAACTTATTCTCTAATTTGCGCCATTTCTGTCTGTAACGCATGTTTAAACGTCTTATTACGCTCTTTAAAACTTCGGCGTGATCACCATGATGAGGTAGATTCACCGTCCTCAAGATGTCCAATGCGTTCGAAATAGCGTTCGCTAAGTTCAACAGCTCTAACGGAGTTGTAATCCTTCTGCCCTTACCCAAGTCTTCTACTATCGACTGTGCCATCTTGGTTTTATTCCCGTAGATGTCACTAAGCGTCTTCATTGCCAACTCAAATGCCCTTTCATTGCCGACGAAGTTGTCAGCAATGGCTCTAGGTTCTCGATGGAGCATCTGAAGCAAATAGTTGAACTTCTCGTTGGGAGTAAAGGTGCTGTTGGTTAGATGCTCGTCGACATAGGTTTTGAAGGTCCTCCAGTGCTTGTGGTTGCCCATAAACTTCTGGGGTTGTTGCGTCGGCAGTCCTTGCCTAGCAGCAAACTTACCTATGTCCCTAAGGGTTGCGTCGTTCCGGGTTAACAAATGGTTTAGTTCTGCAAGATTGTTAAGTCTGGTCCTTTCCCGGTGGTTCAAACTTACCTGCTCCGTGTCCGTCCTTCTTTCCTTATAGTTTCGGACCTTCTGACGTCTCATGTCTTCCTCTTCATCGCTTGACTCGGTGTCAGTCCTTAGCGCTCGCGTTGGTTTGCGCGCTGAGGCCCTGACCCAAGCGTCTTGTATAAATTTCTCGGCCGAATTTTCGAAATCGGGATTATGGATATTCGGGACAGGCGTCCTTACCTGAGGTCTATGTGGTATAGTCTCCTCCGATATGCGTACTCGTTGACTAGGTTGGACTTTATCTAACTCAGGCCTGCTAGGATTTGAATTACTTCTTACCTGGGCTGCTTCCTTTAACTGTAGGTTGCTAAGCATGTCCGTTATAGGTTGGATGTGCGGCGATATAGCTTGCGCTAAACTGGCACTTAACTCATCCCTCGTAATAAATTCCTGGCTAGGGTTCTGTTGTATAGTCGGCTCTATCTGAGTAATCTGCTGTCTCTCATATGATCCCTCTTCCGGTTTAACCCGGAAGTTCTCCGTCGAACTGGGTCGGCGCTCCGTCCGCGTATTCCAAACCCGCGGGTTCGGTTCGCCAAATACTCGGCCCGTCGGAGTTTCTCCTCTAAACTCTTCCGCTTCTCGTTCGGTATGTAGTGGTACGGTGTTCTGATGCCGTGGATTCTGCGCGATAGGTGAAGCACTAATACCAACTGGCGTGCGATATGTAGAGAACGGTTTAGCGATCCGTGTACTCGTAATAGCTGGACCGGGTATAGGAATTCTGGCCGTCGTCGACTCGCGTATGGTCGGAGTTCTCGCTTCCTGTTCGGCCTTCTGCAGTGCAAACAGTTCTCGCAACTCAGTCCCTACACTCGCCCCACATTCTTCGATCATTCGCATCCCCTTCTCGGCGATTTCATTCGCCTTCCTAGTCCGTTCCTCGCTCTCTAAACTTAATCTCGCACTTTCCAACTGCGCCAGTTTACGTTCTTCTTCTTCCCTCGCTCGTCTCGCTGCGCTCTCTTCTTCCACACGCGCCTTTTCTTCATACAACGCTTGTCGCTCTTTCTCGATCTCGAGTTCGCGTTCCTTGCTTTCGCGTTCAAGTTCGAGTTCGCGTTTCTTCTGTTCGCGTTCGAGCTGGAGTTCGCGTTCTTTCTGTTCGCGTTCAAGTTCGAGTTCGCGTTCCTTGCGTTCGTGTTCGAGCTGGAGTTCGCGTTCCTTGCGTTCGCGTTCAAGTTGGAGTTCGCGTTCCTTCTGTTCGCATTCCGCTCGCTCACGCTTACCTTTATCTTCCAACTCGCGCAACTTCGCGTCTAACTTACGTGTTTGCTCCCTTTCCCGCTCGGCTTCCTTCCGTGCTTCCAACGCACGCAAAACTTCCGCCTGCTGTTTGTCCAGTCGGCGTCTTCTCTCCTCTGCCGAGTTGTGAGAAACAAGGGATCTAGCACATATAACTTTACCTCGCGCGTGACTAACCTGGGAATCGCCACTGTCTCTAGATGCGTCGTCGGGTGGAGTTAACGTCCTCTGTTGGATGTTCTCCGTCGTCGGTAGCACCTGGCCCGGTACCACCACTCCACTCTGCATTAGCCAGCTGGTAACTTCCCGCTGATACCTGCGCTCCTCCTTATCTTGCGTCTCTTCTCGCTCCACTAAGTCTCTCAACTCTGCGTCACTCACCTGAGTCGCCTGCGCTTGTGATGCCCATAGCAGCCAGTTCTCCGTCCTAACTCGTCGGAATCGCTCCGATAACGTGCGGTGCTCCAACAAGGCCGCTAAAACCCTGTCGTAAATCCTCGTCGCCACGTCGCTCGACTGAGACTCCACTGCCTTCTTTGCTAGGACTGCAAGCTCCTCCGTCTGCTTAAATAACGCTGAGTTATATCCTCTTCTAATCTCTACTAACCCTTCCCTTCCGATGTTCGCTGAGTCTGCTAACATCTTCCTTACCTTGTCCGTCGTCCGAGTTATATGCCCGGCATGTGTCAAATAAATTCGCAATGCAATATTGTGAATTTAATAGGGTATAGTTATAGCAAATACTAGCACAATATTTAAACAAAAATATTATTATATAGCTATTATATAACAATTAAATACCGGTATGACACAAAATAATTTCTGAATCTAATACAAAATATTCAGAATGAATTTGCCACCCAAATAATTCCAATTTTGCATATATAGCTCTAATCAATGTAATTTTAATTTCAAATATTATATGTATCCACTAGCGCGTGGCTACATCTTCCGGTTGCGACTCTCTCTAACTCTCTCTCTAACTTGAGCGATTCAAAAAACCATGGCCGGCTAAACCTAAATAACCTAACTAATAAATTGAGTTCAGCTTCGCAGTTAAACAACCGATAATTTTTTACTGCTTCCACAAACACAATGGTGCCAACAGAACAACCAACCTTGTTTGCTGTGAGATTCCACGTCCGCGTCCAAAGTTTCAGTCCCTTCGCTGATTGCAAACCGAACCCGCAGACCCACACGAACCCCAAACTCAGAAGTCCCGTCTTGCCATGTATCTCCAGATGGTATAAAATAACTAAGCGGTTACCTACCGGTACATACCGGTACAAAACTCTAGAATTTACAAATAATTTTGACCGAAACTGAATTCTCGCAAACCTAGCTAAAATTTTCAAAAAACTTACTAATTACAATTCGCCCTAAGGCCTAAGAAACTGCTGTATTCGCAATTAGTAAAACGCACTACCGTACATCCACTGTATGCAGTACAGTAAGTAAAACAGTACACCAACCTAACAGCCTAATGATACTGGGTGTAGTACGGCAAACAAATGTCCTTCTACCGTACGCAGTGACAGCAATCAGCCTAATGTACTACTGTACTATTGTACGCGACCAGTGAATACAGTAATCTAAACTAACAGCCTAAGAATACACTCTCTGTCCTACTGTACGCAGTACAGTGCCTAATACAGTAATCTAATTTGTATTTACTGTACGCAGTACAGCAAAACAAAAACGTTCTTTACTGTTAAACACGCAAAACCAATCGTACTACTGTTAAAAGTAACGGCAAATAATACAATAATCCAAACTAACAGCCTAAGAATACACTCTCTGTCTTACTGTACGCATTACAGTGCCTAATACAGTAATCTAATTTGTATTTACTGTACGCAGTACAGCAAAACAAAACGTGCTTTACTGTTAAACAACCTATACCTATACCTATACTAATCACCGTCACCTATACTAACAGCAGAACTGTTGAACAGACAAATACTGGTATACTTCTCTGCCAACCTAATAAGTTCCCGCCTAACCAATAAGACACCAAGAATGCTCTACTGTTAAATAAAGGCAATCAGGAGCGTGCTATTACTAAATTGTAGGGCTGCTAAATACAAAACCGCTACTTACCGTTGGATGGCGCTAATCTGCCGTCCGCTAATATATTTTACTAAATTTACACGGCTCCTGCAAAATCGCTTGTTCCTTTCTCTACCGATCGCTCGACAGAGAGCTAACTGTTCGAATCTATGAGCCACGCAGGAATAACCAAAACAATAAACCCGAGTCGGCTCCCTAAGCTTACTTAAGACGAGTGCGAGAGGCTTTGCACTCAGAGTATATTCTTACACCTAATTTTACCACTATTGAAGTACGCCACTGCCTACGTCTTTTCTAATCGCGAATACTGGGGGTTCCCTAACGGAATGTGTGAATGCGAGAATATTTAAAATATCAAATAATGGTACGGTACAATGTCTTTCGTGGGCAATACTGATCCGGGTCTAAATTCGCCTGCGGCTGGCTTTAGGCCAGCAATCTACTAATGCGAGTTGCGTATTGAATACTGCGATCTAGCTTATTGCCCGCTAATTCAAATAACCACTCAGCGTGAATAGTTTACGGTACTCTAAATTATTACCTAGCTACTCTCCGCTATGCTGCATACTAATTCTTAATTTCACTAATTAATTACAGTCACAAATATGTAACAGCGTACTAATTACTAAGAGTTCCAGAATGCGTAATTCTAATTTATTACACAACAGGTTTCACTAGTAACAGCCTAAAATAGTGTATTACTTTGACCTAATCAGTAATCATTTATCGTAAACTAAGAAATAGAAATCAATCAAAGAGAAAAGGGGCGCCTACCTAAGCATTCATAATCATAGGCACACTTCAGTAACACACCAATCAGCGTCAGCAATCACAGATCACAATAGTACAACTTGCAATTATACAATCTGCAATTATATAATTTGCCATGCAATTCGCTATCGTAAAGCACGCAGGCCTCTCCCAAGTACGTCTAAGGCTTCCTAACTAATCCAATTCCTGCCCCCCTAATACTACAAAATAGAGACAAAATCTGGATCATCAGCCCCCTAATTGCCGTACAAGCAAATGGTCCGCCCGCTACAACGCAAATTGCCCAGCTGCAACGCAAGTTGCCCTCTATAACGCAAGTCGCCCGACCGCAACGGTGGCCCCCCGCCAGCGTTGCCCGCCTTTGAATCCTCCGCTCTCCCTTAGTCGCTAAAACCCCCCGATGCGCCCACCGCCTACCGGTACCTTAGCCCTCCATCAAGATGAATAGCTACCGTAGCGGCGTATGCAAATCACAAGTCTGCCAGTCTCAGAAAATCCCGTAGGATTATTGCGTCGAAACGAATTACATAGAACCATTAACAAAAGAGGTAGAAATCATAGTTCCGGTTGTAATTAGCAGTAATCGATAGGATTGATTGAGAAACACATGTGAGAATAGTAGCACTAACGAATCATTTCAAGAAATTAATCGAAAAAAAAGGTAGAAATGCAGAAAATACGCACAAATTATACTCTAACTTAATGGTACTAAATATGTCTGAGTGAGTGGGTAAAGTTATTGGGGTATTGTACAGCTCTACCGGCAAACCGCCAATTTATAGGTGATCCGAGAAGGGTGATGCAATAAGGGTGATGCAATCGCTCTCCCATTGGCTCTCCAATCCGCGCTAGCATTAGACCAACCTGGAAGCAGTTAGTCCAATAAGAAAGCCGGATTGTGAACCTCAGGGCTTCCAGATCGCAAATTATTACCATATATGGTAATGGATCATGTCCCTGGCTGCGGAATGGTTAGGATTGCGTCCCTGGATGCTAGCCCTATCGAAGCTAATAACAGCAAGCCCATATCCAGGGTTCAACAAGAACTTGCTACCCTGGAACTATCTACTTATTTCTAATTACAAAATTACGTAGGTAGGGCTACATACTATACAAAATGGATGAGTTCAAAATATATGGGCGTTTCAATTTCCTTATCTAAATGTCACTGCGCTATTATGTCTTATCTAAAATATTATACTGCATAACGGACTAATATTGCGTACAGCATAACGGACTAATAATGTATACTGCATAACGGACTAATAATGTATACTGCATAACGGACTAATAATATGGATACAGCGCCATATACCGTAACACTGTGTGTGTGTGCCTGAATTAAATGATCAATTAATTAAACGCAATAATTTTGATTCCTAATCATTCCGCAGCTATAAGTAACTCACCTTATTATTTTCTATTCTGCCTTTAAACCGCCCAATCACAAACCCGGATTCCAGCGTAATCATAGCAACGGCAGTGCCAATGCCAACGGTTATAAGACCCTTGGCGATATTATCCGATTCGCAGCAGTTGTTTGGTTCATCCAAGGTTTCAACAGGCTCAGTCTTTACTATAAATAAATTATAAGAAACTAATTAATTCCAGAAACATAACAATAACAAGGTCAATATGTACTCGTGACCTATAAACACATTACATCAGATGGTTGTTGGCATTTCTCACATTTACGAAACTATCCAAAAACTATACAAACATTATACAGAAAACTACACACTGAAGAAAAGCACTTACATCCGATACAAAACCAAAAATAGCAGAACCCCGAGTAGATATTTATCAGTTTAATCTACAAAGAGATTTGCTGAAATGCGTCAACCTAATGGAATCTTATACGCAGGAATCATACACAGAATGTGTCCTGTATCGCAACGGCTACCTACACCTGCAGCACTTAAATCTCCGTGGGATAAGGAAATGAAATCTGGTTGTTCAATCCGCGAGAAAATGTTAAAAGATGAATACATGGACACTAGATTAATAGAACAAACTTTACCAATGGCATAAGATGCGGAGTCACAAAAAGAAGTAGCTATTCTAGTCGTATATGTAGCAGGACGACCGTCTGCAATCCGAGCAGGTGAGGAAAAATAAGATGGCGCAGGTAGATCATGGTCGCATAATCAACAGCATAAATACAATATCGTGGTAGAAACCTTCAAAGAATTCATAACAGAATAACTTATTAATAAAAATGTCGTTACAAAATAAAATTGGAATTTAATCAGTTACTCTGGCGTTTGGTAAATAATATGTCTCGAAAATAGTGAAAAAATAACTATTTATATCATGTTGATAAAAGCAGCGTTTTATACTCGTCTACTTTACTTGCGTATAAATTAAATATAATTATAGACATTTATTTCATTTACCGGTTTACCGAGTTTATGGCCAATAATGCTGCTTGATATGCTGAGTGCTACCGGTACAACAGCATAATACACATTGTATTACATATTACATTACATATTGTGAGCGGAAATAGAAGTTAAACATTTTTGACGCTGTTGAAACTGACAAAAGCAAACAGTCGGATGAGGGCAAGGCGAGACAGAGGAAAGAAATGTTTTGAATAAAACTTTTTTCCATGTAATAAATAATTATTTTTTCAATAGTACTACATAGTTCAAAGAGCTGACCATATCATTTTCTGCTCGTCTGTTCGCCATGTGAAAAATACCAGGTTTTAACTTTTCGGACGAAATTTTAATGGAATAAAATAAATAAAGTTTTTTTTTTATTTAAATTTTTTTAAAGAGTTTTATAACGTTTTTGGGTGTTATAACCTGTACTGATACTAATTCGTTTATTGTTTGCAATTTTCATAAAGGCCTGTGGCCGAAATATAACCTTATACCACATTTTTACATCACCCCACGGTCAGCGTTACCCTTTGTTTGTATACAATGATAGCAACAGTGACAGCCGACAGGGGCACACATATACTTAAATAAATAATTCGTTTATTGTTTTGGTTAGATTCAGCCGTTCTGTTACCTGTGAATTTGGAAAATACCTGGTATATTTCACAGGGGGGTTTTTCACACGCAAACAAAATTCATCCCTCTCCAGGGGAAAATCGACTCATATAAAAGCTGATACTCTCTAAAATAAAACTGTAACCTGTTCTATTTACTGTTTTGGCTAAAATAACGTGCCATGTAACCTTCTTCTTTCTCTATATTGTTTCGCCGAGATGGGATTTGCCTCCAGTTTTCCCCCTGTCTCATATTCGAACAATAAATTATCGCGAAATTGTGTTAAATAATTAAAATATTATAACCGTTATGGCGATCACCTTAGTTACCGGAGTTGCATTAGGAGACGAACTCCATATTTCAACATGAACATAGCCGCATATGACCCGCGTTGCTTTCAGTTGCTAACTGATAAACTTTCGCAGGAGTTCTTGGAAAGATAACGATCATTAGATTGCTTTAGTTAACAGTTATACAGAGGGGAGAGAGGCGCGTGATTGGTTGAACGGGCGGGGATGATTGATAAAGAAAGGAGAGATAAGACCAATAATACAGCGATTCTAAAGGAAGGCCTTTAGTGTGTGAGGTATAGGCGGTAGCAGTAGTATGGGCCTATAGAACCTATGATGTTATCAGCAAATAGCCCAGCCTGTCTATTGATAGCAAACTCGGGCCTTATCAACATTCAGCGTAGATTAAAACCTGCTGATAAGCCGTGAAATACTCGCAACGCCGGTCCTTATCAGAGCAATAACATAGCCGCAAGCCAGTTAGTAGTAGGCCAAGCCTTATATGAGATCTTATCAGTAAAATTACAATGTATTTCCTCTCGAGGAATATTGTTGCTCCAGTTACTTTTTATATTTGTAAAAAAAGCTCATATAAATGCACACGATATACAATGAGTTTAGTTGTCGTGAAGTTTTGGAGAAAATAAAAGGGAGAGACAGGTGGGGAAACTAGACGAAAATAAAAGGGAGAGACTGGTGGGGAAACTAGACGAAAATAAAAGGGGGAGACAGGTGGGGAAACTAGACGAAAATAAAAAGGGGAGACAGGTGGGGAAACTAGACGAAAATAAAAGGGAGAGACAGGTGGGGAAACTGGACGAAAATAAAAGGGGGAGACAGGTGGGGAAACTAGACGAAAATAAAAGGGAGAGACAGGTGGGGGGAAACTAGACGAAAATAAAAGGGAGAGACAGGTGGGGGGAAACTAGACGAAAATAAAAGGGAGAGACAGGTGGGGGGAAACTAGACGAAAATAAAAGGGAGAGACAGGTGGGGAAACTGGACGAAAATAAAAGGGGGAGACAGGTGGGGAAACTAGACGAAAATAAAAGGGGGGGACAGGTGGGGAAACTAGAAGAAAATAAAAGGGAGAGACAGGTGGGGAAACTGGACGAAAATATAAGGGGGAGACAGGTGGGGAAACTAGACGAAAATAAAAGGGGGAGACAGGTGGGGAAACTAGACGAAAATAAAAGGGAGAGACAGGTGGGGGGAAACTAGACGAAAATAAAAGGGGGGGACAGGTGGGGAAACTGGACGAAAATAAAAGGGGGAGACAGGTGGGGAAACTAGACGAAAATAAAAGGGGGAGACAGGTGGGCAAACTAGACGAAAATAAAAGGGAGAGACAGGTGGGGAAACTGGACGAAAATAAAAGGGAGAGACAGGTGGGGAAACTGGACGAAAATAAAAGGGGGGGACAGGTGGGGAAACTAGACGAAAATAAAAGGGGGAGACAGGTGGGGAAACTAGACGAAAATAAAAGGGGGAGACAGGTGGGGAAACTAGACGAAAATATAAGGGAGAGACAGGTGGGGAAACTAGAAGAAAATAAAAGGGAGAGACAGGTGGGGAAACTGGACGAAAATATAAGGGGGAGACAGGTGGGGAAACTAGACGAAAATAAAAGGGAGAGACAGGTGGGGAAACTAGACGAAAATAAAAGGGAGAGACAGGTGGGGAAACTGGACGAAAATATAAGGGGGAGACAGGTGGGGAAACTAGACGAAAATAAAAGGGGGAGACAGGTGGGGAAACTAGACGAAAATAAAAGGGAGAGACAGGTGGGGAAACTAGACGAAAATAAAAGGGAGAGACAGGTGGGGAAACTGGACGAAAATAAAAGGGGGAGACAGGTGGGGAAACTAGACGAAAATAAAAGGGAGAGACAGGTGGGGGGAAACTAGACGAAAATAAAAGGGAGAGACAGGTGGGGAAACTGGACGAAAATAAAAGAGGGAGACAGGTGGGGAAACTAGACGAAAATAAAAGGGGGGGACAGGTGGGGAAACTAGAAGAAAATAAAAGGGAGAGACAGGTGGGGAAACTGGACGAAAATATAAGGGGGAGACAGGTGGGGAAACTAGACGAAAACAAAAGGGAGAGACAGGTGGGGAAACTAGACGAAAATAAAAGGGGGAGACAGGTGGGGAAACTAGACGAAAATAAAAGGGAGACAGGTGGGGAAACTAGACGAAAATGAAAGGGAGAGACAGGTGGGGAAACTAGACGAAAATAAAAGGGAGAGACAGTTGGGGAAACTAGACGAAAATAAAAGGGGGAGACAGGTGGGGAAACTAGACGAAAATAAAAGGGGGAGACAGGAGGGAAAACTGGATGAAAATAAAAGGGGGAGACAGGTGGGGAAACTAGACGAAAATAAAAGGGGGAGACAGGTGGGCAAACTAGACGAAAATAAAAGGGGGAGACAGGTGGGGAAACTAGACGAAAATAAAAGGGGAGACAGGTGGGCAAACTAGACGAAAATAAAAGGGGGAGACAGGTGGGGAAACTGGACAAAAATAAAAGGGGGAGACAGGTGGGGAAACTAGACGAAAATAAAAGGGAGAGACGGGTGGGGAAACTAGACGAAAATAAAAGGGGGAGACAGGTGGGGAAACTAGACGAAAATAAAAGGGGGAGACAGGTGGGGGAACTGGATGAAAATAAAAGGGGGAGACAGGTGGGGAAACTAGACGAAAATAAAAGGGGGAGACAGGTGGGCAAACTAGACGAAAATAAAAGGGGGAGACAGGTGGGGAAACTAGACGAAAATAAAAGGGGGAGACAGGTGGGGAAACTAGACGAAAATAAAAGGGGGAGACAGGTGGGGAAACTAGACGAAAATAAAAGGAGGAGACAGGTGGGGGAACTGGATGAAAATAAAAGGGGGAGACAGGTGGGGAAACTAGACGAAAATATAAGGGGGAGACAGGTGGGCAAACTAGACGAAAATAAAAGGGGGAGACAGGTGGGGAAACTAGACGAAAATAAAAGGGGGAGACGGAGACAGGTGGGGAAACTAGACGAAAATAAAAGGGGGGACAGGTGGGGAAACTAGAAGAAAATAAAAGGGAGAGACAGGTGGGGGAACTGGATGAAAATAAAAGGGGGAGACAGGTGGGGAAACTAGACGAAAATAAAAGGGGGAGACAGGTGGGGAAACTAGACGAAAATAAAAGGGTGAGACATGTGGGGAAACTGGTCGAAAATAAAAGGGAGAGACAGGTGGGGAAACTAGACGAAAATAAAAGGGGGAGACAGGTGGGGAAACTAGACGAAAATAAAAGGGTGAGACAGGTGGGGAAACTAGGCGAAAATAAAAGGGGGAGACAGGTGGGGAAACTAGACGAAAATAAAAGGAGGAGACAGGTGGGGGAACTGGATGAAAATAAAAGGAGGAGACGGGTGGGGGAACTGGATGAAAATAAAAGACAGGTGGGGAAACTAGACGAAAATAAAAGGGGGAGACAGGTGGGAAAACTAGACGAAAATAAAAGGGGGAGACAGGTGGGAAAACTAGACGAAAATAAAAGGGGGAGACAGGTGGGGAAACTAGACGAAAATAAAAGGGGGAGACAGGTGGGGAAACTAGGCGAAAATAAAAGGGGGAGACAGGTGGGGAAACTAGACGAAAATAAAAGGAGGAGACAGGTGGGGGAACTGGATGAAAATAAAAGGGGGAGACAGGTGGGGAAACTAGACGAAAATAAAAGGAGGAGATAGGTGGGGGAACTGGATGAAAATAAAAGGGGGAGACAGGTGGGGAAACTAGACGAAAATAAAAGGGGGAGACAGGTGGGGAAACTAGACGAAAATAAAAGGGAGAGACAGGTGGGGAAACTAGACGAAAATAAAAGGGGGAGACAGGTGGGGAAACTAGACGAAAATAAAAGGAGGAGACAGGTGGGGGAATTGGATGAAAATCAAAGGGGGAGACAGGTGGGGAAACTAGACGAAAATAAAAGGGGGAGACAGGTGGGCAAACTAGACGAAAATAAAAGGGGGAGACAGGTTGGGAAACTAGACGAAAATAAAAGGGGGAGACAGGTGGGCAAACTAGACGAAAATAAAAGGGGGAGACAGGTGGGGAAACTAGACGAAAATAAAAGGGGGAGACAGGTGGGGAAACTAGACGAAAATAAAAGGGAGAGACAGGTGGGGAAACTAGACGAAAATAAAAGGGGGAGACAGGTGGGGAATCTAGACGAAAATAAAAGGGGGAGACAGGTGGGGGAACTGGATGAAAATAAAAGGGGGAGACAGGTGGGGAAACTAGACGAAAATAAAAGGGGGAGACAGGTGGGCAAACTAGGCGAAAATAAAAGGGGGAGACAGGTGGGGAAACTAGACGAAAATAAAAGGGGGAGACAGGTGGGGAAACTAGACGAAAATAAAAGGGGGAGACAGGTGGGTGGTGAAACTAGACGAAAATAAAAGGGAGAGACAGGTGGGGAAACTAGACGAAAATAAAAGGGGGAGACAGGTGGGTGGGGAAACTAGACGAAAATAAAAGGGAGAGACAGGTGGGGAAACTAAACGAAAATAAAAGGGAGAGACAGGTGGGGAAACTAGACGAAAATAAAAGGGGGAGACAGGTGGGGAAACTAGACGAAAATAAAAGGGAGAGACAGGTGGGGAAACTAGACGAAAATAAAAGGGAGAGACAGGTGGGGAAACTAAACGAAAATAAAAGGGAGAGACAGGTGGGGAAACTAGACGAAAATAAAAGGGAGAGCCAGGTGGGGAAACTAGACGAAAATAAAAGGGGGAGACAGGTGGGGAAACTAGACGAAAATAAAAGGGTGAGACAGGTGGGGAAACTAGACGAAAATAAAAGGGGGAGACAGGTGGGGAAACTAGACGAAAATAAAAGGGAGAGACAGGTGGGGAAACTGGACGAAAATATAAGGGGGAGACAGGTGGGGAAAGTGGACGAAAATAAAAGGAGGAGACAGGTGGGGAAACTAGACGAAAATAAAAGGGGGAGACAGGTGGGCAAACTAGACGAAAATAAAAGGGGGAGACAGGTGGGGAAACTAGACGAAAATAAAAGGGAGAGGCAGGTGGGGAAACTAGACGAAAATAAAAGGGAGAGACAGGTGGGGAAACTAGACGAAAATAAAAGGGAGAGACAGGTGGGGAAACTAGACGAAAATAAAAGGGGGAGACAGGTGGGGAAACTAGACGAAAATAAAAGGGGAGACAGGTGGGCAAACTAGACGAAAATAAAAGGGGGAGACAGGTGGGGAAACTAGACAAAAATAAAAGGGGGAGACAGGTGGGGAAACTAGACGAAAATAAAAGGGAGAGACGGGTGGGGAAACTAGACGAAAATAAAAGGGGGAGACAGGTGGGGAAACTAGACGAAAATAAAAGGGGGAGACAGGTGGGGGAACTGGATGAAAATAAAAGGGGGAGACAGGTGGGGAAACTAGACGAAAATAAAAGGGGGAGACAGGTGGGCAAACTAGACGAAAATAAAAGGGGGAGACAGGTGGGGAAACTAGACGAAAATAAAAGGGGGAGACAGGTGGGGAAACTAGACGAAAATAAAAGGGGGAGACAGGTGGGGAAACTAGACGAAAATAAAAGGAGGAGACAGGTGGGGGAACTGGATGAAAATAAAAGGGGGAGACAGGTGGGGAAACTAGACGAAAATATAAGGGGGAGACAGGTGGGCAAACTAGACGAAAATAAAAGGGGGAGACAGGTGGGGAAACTAGACGAAAATAAAAGGGGGAGACGGAGACAGGTGGGGAAACTAGACGAAAATAAAAGGGGGGACAGGTGGGGAAACTAGAAGAAAATAAAAGGGAGAGACAGGTGGGGGAACTGGATGAAAATAAAAGGGGGAGACAGGTGGGGAAACTAGACGAAAATAAAAGGGGGAGACAGGTGGGGAAACTAGACGAAAATAAAAGGGTGAGACATGTGGGGAAACTGGTCGAAAATAAAAGGGAGAGACAGGTGGGGAAACTAGACGAAAATAAAAGGGGGAGACAGGTGGGGAAACTAGACGAAAATAAAAGGGTGAGACAGGTGGGGAAACTAGGCGAAAATAAAAGGGGGAGACAGGTGGGGAAACTAGACGAAAATAAAAGGAGGAGACAGGTGGGGGAACTGGATGAAAATAAAAGGAGGAGACGGGTGGGGGAACTGGATGAAAATAAAAGACAGGTGGGGAAACTAGACGAAAATAAAAGGGGGAGACAGGTGGGAAAACTAGACGAAAATAAAAGGGGGAGACAGGTGGGAAAACTAGACGAAAATAAAAGGGGGAGACAGGTGGGGAAACTAGACGAAAATAAAAGGGGGAGACAGGTGGGGAAACTAGGCGAAAATAAAAGGGGGAGACAGGTGGGGAAACTAGACGAAAATAAAAGGAGGAGACAGGTGGGGGAACTGGATGAAAATAAAAGGGGGAGACAGGTGGGGAAACTAGACGAAAATAAAAGGAGGAGATAGGTGGGGGAACTGGATGAAAATAAAAGGGGGAGACAGGTGGGGAAACTAGACGAAAATAAAAGGGGGAGACAGGTGGGGAAACTAGACGAAAATAAAAGGGTGAGACATGTGGGGAAACTGGTCGAAAATAAAAGGGAGAGACAGGTGGGGAAACTAGACGAAAATAAAAGGGGGAGACAGGTGGGGAAACTAGACGAAAATAAAAGGGTGAGACAGGTGGGGAAACTAGGCGAAAATAAAAGGGGGAGACAGGTGGGGAAACTAGACGAAAATAAAAGGAGGAGACAGGTGGGGGAACTGGATGAAAATAAAAGGAGGAGACGGGTGGGGGAACTGGATGAAAATAAAAGACAGGTGGGGAAACTAGACGAAAATAAAAGGGGGAGACAGGTGGGAAAACTAGACGAAAATAAAAGGGGGAGACAGGTGGGAAAACTAGACGAAAATAAAAGGGGGAGACAGGTGGGGAAACTAGACGAAAATAAAAGGGGGAGACAGGTGGGGAAACTAGGCGAAAATAAAAGGGGGAGACAGGTGGGGAAACTAGACGAAAATAAAAGGAGGAGACAGGTGGGGGAACTGGATGAAAATAAAAGGGGGAGACAGGTGGGGAAACTAGACGCAAATAAAAGGAGGAGATAGGTGGGGGAACTGGATGAAAATAAAAGGGGGAGACAGGTGGGGAAACTAGACGAAAATAAAAGGGGGAGACAGGTGGGGAAACTAGACGAAAATAAAAGGGAGAGACAGGTGGGGAAACTAGACGAAAATAAAAGGGGGAGACAGGTGGGGAAACTAGACGAAAATAAAAGGAGGAGACAGGTGGGGGAATTGGATGAAAATCAAAGGGGGAGACAGGTGGGGAAACTAGACGAAAATAAAAGGGGGAGACAGGTGGGCAAACTAGACGAAAATAAAAGGGGGAGACAGGTTGGGAAACTAGACGAAAATAAAAGGGGGAGACAGGTGGGCAAACTAGACGAAAATAAAAGGGGGAGACAGGTGGGGAAACTAGACGAAAATAAAAGGGGGAGACAGGTGGGGAAACTAGACGAAAATAAAAGGGAGAGACAGGTGGGGAAACTAGACGAAAATAAAAGGGGGAGACAGGTGGGGAATCTAGACGAAAATAAAAGGGGGAGACAGGTGGGGGAACTGGATGAAAATAAAAGGGGGAGACAGGTGGGGAAACTAGACGAAAATAAAAGGGGGAGACAGGTGGGCAAACTAGGCGAAAATAAAAGGGGGAGACAGGTGGGGAAACTAGACGAAAATAAAAGGGGGAGACAGGTGGGGAAACTAGACGAAAATAAAAGGGGGAGACAGGTGGTGAAACTAGACGAAAATAAAAGGGAGAGACAGGTGGGGAAACTAGACGAAAATAAAAGGGGGAGACAGGTGGGTGGGGAAACTAGACGAAAATAAAAGGGAGAGACAGGTGGGGAAACTAAACGAAAATAAAAGGGAGAGACAGGTGGGGAAACTAGACGAAAATAAAAGGGAGAGCCAGGTGGGGAAACTAGACGAAAATAAAAGGGGGAGACAGGTGGGGAAACTAGACGAAAATAAAAGGGTGAGACAGGTGGGGAAACTAGACGAAAATAAAAGGGGGAGACAGGTGGGGAAACTAGACGAAAATAAAAGGGAGAGACAGGTGGGGAAACTGGACGAAAATATAAGGGGGAGACAGGTGGGGAAAGTGGACGAAAATAAAAGGAGGAGACAGGTGGGGAAACTAGACGAAAATAAAAGGGGGAGACAGGTGGGCAAACTAGACGAAAATAAAAGGGGGAGACAGGTGGGGAAACTAGACGAAAATAAAAGGGAGAGGCAGGTGGGGAAACTAGACGAAAATAAAAGGGAGAGACAGGTGGGGAAACTAGACGAAAATAAAAGGGAGAGACAGGTGGGGAAACTAGACGAAAATAAAAGGGGGAGACAGGTGGGGAAACTAGACGAAAATAAAAGGGGAGACAGGTGGGCAAACTAGACGAAAATAAAAGGGGGAGACAGGTGGGGAAACTAGACAAAAATAAAAGGGGGAGACAGGTGGGGAAACTAGACGAAAATAAAAGGGAGAGACGGGTGGGGAAACTAGACGAAAATAAAAGGGGGAGACAGGTGGGGAAACTAGACGAAAATAAAAGGGGGAGACAGGTGGGGGAACTGGATGAAAATAAAAGGGGGAGACAGGTGGGGAAACTAGACGAAAATAAAAGGGGGAGACAGGTGGGCAAACTAGACGAAAATAAAAGGGGGAGACAGGTGGGGAAACTAGACGAAAATAAAAGGGGGAGACAGGTGGGGAAACTAGACGAAAATAAAAGGGGGAGACAGGTGGGGAAACTAGACGAAAATAAAAGGAGGAGACAGGTGGGGGAACTGGATGAAAATAAAAGGGGGAGACAGGTGGGGAAACTAGACGAAAATATAAGGGGGAGACAGGTGGGCAAACTAGACGAAAATAAAAGGGGGAGACAGGTGGGGAAACTAGACGAAAATAAAAGGGGGAGACGGAGACAGGTGGGGAAACTAGACGAAAATAAAAGGGGGGACAGGTGGGGAAACTAGAAGAAAATAAAAGGGAGAGACAGGTGGGGGAACTGGATGAAAATAAAAGGGGGAGACAGGTGGGGAAACTAGACGAAAATAAAAGGGGGAGACAGGTGGGGAAACTAGACGAAAATAAAAGGGTGAGACATGTGGGGAAACTGGTCGAAAATAAAAGGGAGAGACAGGCGGGGAAACTAGACGAAAATAAAAGGGGGAGACAGGTGGGGAAACTAGACGAAAATAAAAGGGTGAGACAGGTGGGGAAACTAGGCGAAAATAAAAGGGGGAGACAGGTGGGGAAACTAGACGAAAATAAAAGGAGGAGACAGGTGGGGGAACTGGATGAAAATAAAAGGAGGAGACGGGTGGGGGAACTGGATGAAAATAAAAGACAGGTGGGGAAACTAGACGAAAATAAAAGGGGGAGACAGGTGGGAAAACTAGACGAAAATAAAAGGGGGAGACAGGTGGGAAAACTAGACGAAAATAAAAGGGGGAGACAGGTGGGGAAACTAGACGAAAATAAAAGGGGGAGACAGGTGGGGAAACTAGGCGAAAATAAAAGGGGGAGACAGGTGGGGAAACTAGACGAAAATAAAAGGAGGAGACAGGTGGGGGAACTGGATGAAAATAAAAGGGGGAGACAGGTGGGGAAACTAGACGAAAATAAAAGGAGGAGATAGGTGGGGGAACTGGATGAAAATAAAAGGGGGAGACAGGTGGGGAAACTAGACGAAAATAAAAGGGGGAGACAGGTGGGGAAACTAGACGAAAATAAAAGGGAGAGACAGGTGGGGAAACTAGACGAAAATAAAAGGGGGAGACAGGTGGGGAAACTAGACGAAAATAAAAGGAGGAGACAGGTGGGGGAATTGGATGAAAATCAAAGGGGGAGACAGGTGGGGAAACTAGACGAAAATAAAAGGGGGAGACAGGTGGGCAAACTAGACGAAAATAAAAGGGGGAGACAGGTTGGGAAACTAGACGAAAATAAAAGGGGGAGACAGGTGGGCAAACTAGACGAAAATAAAAGGGGGAGACAGGTGGGGAAACTAGACGAAAATAAAAGGGGGAGACAGGTGGGGAAACTAGACGAAAATAAAAGGGAGAGACAGGTGGGGAAACTAGACGAAAATAAAAGGGGGAGACAGGTGGGGAATCTAGACGAAAATAAAAGGGGGAGACAGGTGGGGGAACTGGATGAAAATAAAAGGGGGAGACAGGTGGGGAAACTAGACGAAAATAAAAGGGGGAGACAGGTGGGCAAACTAGGCGAAAATAAAAGGGGGAGACAGGTGGGGAAACTAGACGAAAATAAAAGGGGGAGACAGGTGGGGAAACTAGACGAAAATAAAAGGGGGAGACAGGTGGGGAAACTAGACGAAAATAAAAGGAGGAGACAGGTGGGGGAACTGGATGAAAATAAAAGGGGGAGACAGGTGGGGAAACTAGACGAAAATAAAAGGGGGAGACAGGTGGGCAAACTAGACGAAAATAAAAGGGGGAGACAGGTGGGGAAACTAGACGAAAATAAAAGGGGGAGACAGGTGGGGAAACTAGACGAAAATAAAAGGGGTGGACAGGTGGGGAAACTAGAAGAAAATAAAAGGGAGAGACAGGTGGGGAAACTGGACGAAAATATAAGGGGGAGACAGGTGGGGAAACTAGACAAAAATAAAAGGGAGAGACGGGTGGGGAAACTAGACGAAAATAAAAGGGGGAGACAGGTGGGGAAACTAGACGAAAATAAAAGGGAGACAGGTGGGGAAACTAGACGAAAATGAAAGGGGGAGACAGGTGGCGGAACTGGACGAAAATAAAAGGGAGAAACAGGTGGGGAAACTAGACGAAAATAAAAGGGGGAGACAGGTGGGGAAACTGGAAGAAAATAAAAGGGAGAGACAGGTGGGGAAACTAGACGAAAATAAAAGGAGGAGACAGGTGGGGAAACTAGACGAAAATAAAAGGGGGAGACAGGTGGGGAAACTAGACGAAAATAAAAGGAGGAGACAGGTGGGGGAACTGGATGAAAATAAAAGGGGGAGACAGGTGGGGAAACTAGACGAAAATAAAAGGGGGAGACAGGTGGGCAAACTAGACGAAAATAAAAGGGGGAGACAGGTGGGCAAACTAGACGAAAATAAAAGGGGGAGACAGGTGGGGAAACTAGACGAAAATAAAAGGGGGAGACAGATGGGGAAACTAGACGAAAATAAAAGGAGGAGACAGGTGGGGGAACTAGACGAAAATAAAAGGGGGAGACAGGTGGGCAAACTAGACGAAAATAAAAGGGGGAGACAGGTGGGGAAACTAGACGAAAATAAAAGGGGGAGACAGGTGGGGAAACTAGACGAAATAAAAGGGGGAGACAGGTGGGGAAACTAGACGAAAATAAAGGGGAGAGACAGGTGGGGAAACTGGAAGAAAATAAAAGGGAGAGACAGGTGGGGAAACTGGACGAAAATAAAAGGGGGAGACAGGTGGGGAAACTAGACGAAAATAAAAGGGAGAGACAGGTGGGGAAACTGGACGAAAATAAAAGGGGGAGACAGGTGGGGAAACTGGAAGAAAATAAAAGGGAGAGACAGGTGGGGAAACTGGACGAAAATAAAAGGGGGAGACAGGTGGGGAAACTAGACGAAAATAAAAGGGGGAGACAGGTGGGGGAACTGGATGAAAATAAAAGGGGGAGACAGGTGGGGAAACTAGACGAAAATAAAAGGGGGAGACAGGTGGGCAAACTAGACGAAAATAAAAGGGGGAGACAGGTGGGGAAACTAGACGAAAATAAAAGGGGGAGACAGGTGGGGAAACTAGACGAAAATAAAAGGGGGAGACAGGTGGGCAAACTAGACGAAAATAAAAGGGGGAGACAGGTGGGGAAACTAGACGAAAATAAAAGGGGGAGACAGGTGGGGAAACTAGACGAAAATAAAAGGGGTGGACAGGTGGGGAAACTAGAAGAAAATAAAAGGGAGAGACAGGTGGGGAAACTGGACGAAAATATAAGGGGGAGACAGGTGGGGAAACTAGACAAAAATAAAAGGGAGAGACGGGTGGGGAAACTAGACGAAAATAAAAGGGGGAGACAGGTGGGGAAACTAGACGAAAATAAAAGGGAGACAGGTGGGGAAACTAGACGAAAATGAAAGGGGGAGACAGGTGGCGGAACTGGACGAAAATAAAAGGGAGAAACAGGTGGGGAAACTAGACGAAAATAAAAGGGGGAGACAGGTGGGGAAACTGGAAGAAAATAAAAGGGAGAGACAGGTGGGGAAACTAGACGAAAATAAAAGGAGGAGACAGGTGGGGAAACTAGACGAAAATAAAAGGGGGAGACAGGTGGGGAAACTAGACGAAAATAAAAGGAGGAGACAGGTGGGGGAACTGGATGAAAATAAAAGGGGGAGACAGGTGGGGAAACTAGACGAAAATAAAAGGGGGAGACAGGTGGGCAAACTAGACGAAAATAAAAGGGGGAGACAGGTGGGCAAACTAGACGAAAATAAAAGGGGGAGACAGGTGGGGAAACTAGACGAAAATAAAAGGGGGAGACAGATGGGGAAACTAGACGAAAATAAAAGGAGGAGACAGGTGGGGGAACTAGACGAAAATAAAAGGGGGAGACAGGTGGGCAAACTAGACGAAAATAAAAGGGGGAGACAGGTGGGGAAACTAGACGAAAATAAAAGGGGGAGACAGGTGGGGAAACTAGACGAAATAAAAGGGGGAGACAGGTGGGGAAACTAGACGAAAATAAAGGGGAGAGACAGGTGGGGAAACTGGAAGAAAATAAAAGGGAGAGACAGGTGGGGAAACTGGACGAAAATAAAAGGGGGAGACAGGTGGGGAAACTAGACGAAAATAAAAGGGAGAGACAGGTGGGGAAACTGGACGAAAATAAAAGGGGGAGACAGGTGGGGAAACTGGAAGAAAATAAAAGGGAGAGACAGGTGGGGAAACTGGACGAAAATAAAAGGGGGAGACAGGTGGGGAAACTAGACGAAAATAAAAGGGGGAGAAGGTGGGGAAACTAGATGAAAATAAAAGGGGGAGACAGGTGGGGAAACTAGACGGAAATAAAAGGGGGAGACAGGTGGGGAAACTAGACGAAAATAAAAGGGAGAGACAGGTGGGGAAACTAGACGAAAATAAAAGGGGGAGACAGGTGGGGAAACTAGACGAAAATAAAAGGGAGAGACAGGTGGGGAAACTGGACGAAAATAAAAGGGGGAGACAGGTGGGGAAACTAGACGAAAATAAAAGGGGGAGAAGGTGGGGAAACTAGATGAAAATAAAAGGGGGAGACAGGTGGGGAAACTAGACGGAAATAAAAGGGGGAGACAGGTGGGGAAACTAGACGAAAATAAAAGGGAGAGACAGGTGGGGAAACTGGAAGAAAATAAAAGGGAGAGACAGGTGGGGAAACTGGACGAAAATAAAAGGGGGAGACAGGTGGGGAAACTAGACGAAAATAAAAGGGAGAGACTGGTGGGGAAACAGGACGAAAATAAAAGGGAGAGACAGGTGGGGAAACTAGACGAAAATAAAAGGGAGACAGGTGGGGAAACTGGACGAAAATAAAAGGGGGAGACAGGTGGAGAAACTAGACGAAAATGAAAGGGGGAGACAGGTGGCGGAACTGGACGAAAATAAAAGGAGGAGACAGGTGGGGGAACTAGACGAAAATAAAAGGGGGAGACAGGTGGGGAAACTGGAAGAAAATAGAAGGGAGAGACAGGTGGGGAAACTAGACGAAAATAAAAGGGAGAGACAGGTGGGGAAACTAGACGAAAATAAAAGGAGGAGACAGGTGGGGGAACTGGATGAAAATAAAAGGGGGAGACAGGTGGGGAAACTAGACGAAAATAAAAGGGGGAGACAGGTGGGCAAACTAGACGAAAATAAAAGGGGGAGACAGGTGGGCAAACTAGACGAAAAAAAAAGGGGGAGACAGGTGGGGAAACTAGACGAAAATAAAAGGGGGAGACAGATGGGGAAACTAGACGAAAATAAAAGGAGGAGACAGGTGGGGGAACTAGACGAAAATAAAAGGGGGAGACAGGTGGGCAAACTAGACGAAAATAAAAGGGGGAGACAGGTGGGGAAACTAGACGAAAATAAAAGGGGGAGACAGGTGGGGAAACTAGACGAAATAAAAGGGGGAGACAGGTGGGGAAACTAGACGAAAATAAAGGGGAGAGACAGGTGGGGAAACTGGAAGAAAATAAAAGGGAGAGACAGGTGGGGAAACTGGACGAAAATAAAAGGGGGAGACAGGTGGGGAAACTGGAAGAAAATAAAAGGGAGAGACAGGTGGGGAAACTGGACGAAAATAAAAGGGGGAGACAGGTGGGGAAACTGGAAGAAAATAAAAGGGAGAGACAGGTGGGGAAACTGGACGAAAATAAAAGGGGGAGACAGGTGGGGAAACTGGACAAAAATAAAAGGGGGAGATAGGTGGGGAAACTAGACGAAAATAAAAGGGGGAGACAGGTGGGGAAACTGGAAGAAAATAGAAGGGAGAGACAGGTGGGGAAACAGGACGAAAATAAAAGGGGGAGACAGGTGGGGAAACTAGACGAAAATAAAAGGGGGAGACAGGTGGGCAAACTAGACGAAAATAAAAGGGGGACACAGGTGGGCAAACTAGACGAAAATAAAAGGGGGAGACAGGTGGGGAAACTAGACGAAAATAAAAGGGGGAGACAGATGGGGAAACTAGACGAAAATAAAAGGAGGAGACAGGTGGGGGAACTAGACGAAAATAAAAGGGGGAGACAGGTGGGCAAACTAGACGAAAATAAAAGGGGGAGACAGGTGGGGAAACTAGATGAAAATAAAAGGGGGAGACAGGTGGGGAAACTAGACGAAAATAAAAGGGGGGGGACAGGTGGGGAAACTAGAAGAAAATAAAAGGGAGAGACAGGTGGGGAAACTGGACAAAATATAAGGGGGAGACAGGTGGGGAAACTAGACGAAAATAAAAGGAGGAGACAGGTGGGGGAACTGGATGTAAATAAAAGGGGGAGACAGGTGAGGAAACTAGACGAAAATAAAAGGGGGAGACAGGTGGGCAAACTAGACGAAAATAAAAGGGGGAGACAGGTGGGGAAACTAGACGAAAATAAAAGGGGGAGACAGGTGGGGAAACTAGACGAAAATAAAAGGGGGAGACAGGTGGGGAAACTAGACGAAAATAAAAGGGGGAGACAAGTGGGGAAACTAGACGAAAATAAAAGGGGGAGACAGGTGGGGAAACTAGACGAAAATAAAAGGGGGAGACAGGTGGGGAAACTGGACGAAAATAAAAGGGGGAGACAGGTGGGGAAACTAGACGAAAATAAAAGGGGGAGAAGGTGGGGAAACTAGACGAAAATAAAAGGGGGAGACAGGTGGGGAAACTAGACGAAAATAAAAGGGGGAGACAGGTGGGGAAACTAGACGAAAATAAAAGGGAGACAGGTGGGGAAACTAGAATAAAATAAAAGGGAGACAGGTGGGGAAACTAGACGAAAATAAAAGGGGGAGACAGGTGGGGAAACTAGACGAAAATAAAAGGGAGAGACAGGTGGGGAAACTAGACGAAAATAAGAGGAGACAGGTGGGGAAACTAGACGAAAATAAAAGGGAGAGACAGGTGGGGAAACTAGACGAAAATAAAAGGGGGAGACAGGTGGGCAAACTAGACGAAAATAAAAGGGGGAGACAGGTGGGGAAACTAGACGAAAATAAAAGGGGGAGACAGGTGGGGAAACTAGACGAAAATAAAAGGGAGAGACAGGTAGGCAAACTAGACGAAAATAAAAGGGGGAGACAGGTGGGGAAACTAGACGAAAATAAAAGGGGGAGACAGGTGGGTGGTGAAACTAGACGAAAATAAAAGGGAGAGACAGGTGGGGAAACTAGACGAAAATAAAAGGGGGAGACAGGTGGGTGGGGAAACTAGACGAAAATAAAAGGGAGAGACAGGTGGGGAAACTAAACGAAAATAAAAGGGAGAGACAGGTGGGGAAACTAGACGAAAATAAAAGGGAGAGCCAGGTGGGGAAACTAGACGAAAATAAAAGGGGGAGACAGGTGGGGAAACTAGACGAAAATAAAAGGGTGAGACAGGTGGGGAAACTGGCCGAAAATAAAAGGGAGAGACAGGTGGGGGAACTAGATGAAAATAAAAGTGGGAGACAGGTGGGGAAACTAGACGAAAATAAAAGGGAGAGGCAGGTGGGGAAACTAGACGAAAATAAAAGGGAGAGACAGGTGGGGAAACTAGACGAAAATAAAAGGGAGAGTCAGGTGGGGAAACTAGACGAAAATAAAAGGGGGAGACAGGTGGGGAAACTAGACGAAAATAAAAGGGAGAGACAGGTGGGGAAACTGGACGAAAATATAAGGGGGAGACAGGTGGGGAAAGTGGACGAAAATAAAAGGAGGAGACAGGTGGGGAAACTAGACGAAAATAAAAGGGGGAGACAGGTGGGCAAACTAGACGAAAATAAAAGGGGGAGACAGGTGGGGAAACTAGACGAAAATAAAAGGGAAAGACAGGTGGGGAAACTAGACGAAAATAAAAGGAGGAGACAGGTGGGGAAACTAGACGAAAATAAAAGGGGGAGACAGGTGGGGAAACTAGACGAAAATAAAAGGAGGAGACAGGTGGGAAAACTAGACGAAAATAAAAGGGGGAGACAGGTGGGGAAACTGGATGAATATAAAAGGGGGAGACAGGTGGGGAAACTGGACGAAAATAAAAGGGGGAGACAGGTGGGCAAACTAGAAGAAAATAAAAGGGAGAGACAGGTGGGAAACTAGACGAAAATAAAAGGGGGAGACAGGTGGGGAAACTGGACGAAAATATAAGGGAGAGACAGGTGGGGAAACTGGACGAAAATAAAAGGGGGAGACAGGTGGGGAAACTAGACGAAAATAAAAGGGAGAGACAGGTGGGGAAACTAGACGAAAATAAAAGGGGGAGACAGGTGGGGAAACTGGAAGAAAATAAAAGGGAGAGACAGGTGGGGAAACTAGACGAAAATAAAAGGAGGAGACAGGTGGGGAAACTGGAAGAAAATAAAAGGGAGAGACAGGTGGGGAAACTAGACGAAAATAAAAGGAGGGGACAGGTGGGGAAACTAGACGAAAATAAAAGGGGGAGACAGGTGGGGAAACTAGACGAAAATAAAAGGGAGAGACAGGTGGGGAAACTGGACGAAAATATAAGGGGGAGACAGGTGGGGAAAGTGGACGAAAATAAAAGGGAAAGACAGGTGGGGAAACTAGACGAAAATAAAAGGAGGAGACAGGTGGGGAAACTAGACGAAAATAAAAGGGGGAGACAGGTGGGGAAACTAGACGAAAATAAAAGGAGGAGACAGGTGGGAAAACTAGACGAAAATAAAAGGGGGAGACAGGTGGGCAAACTAGACAAAAATAAAAGGGGGAGACAGGTGGGGAAACTAGACGAAAATAAAAGGGGGAGACAGGTGGGCAAACTAGACGAAAATAAAAGGGGGAGACAGGTGGGGAAACTAGACGAAAATAAAAGGGGGAGACAGGTGGGGAAACTAGACGAAAATAAAAGGGGGAGACATGTGGGGAAACTAGACGAAAATAAAAGGGGGAGACAGGTGGGGAAACTAGACGAAAATAAAAGGGGGAGACAGGTGGGGAAACTAGACGAAAATAAAAGGGGGAGACAGGTGGGGAAACTGGACGAAAATAAAAGGGGGAGACAGGTGGGGAAACTAGACGAAAATAAAAGGGGGAGAAGGTGGGGAAACTAGACGAAAATAAAAGGGGGAGACGGGTGGGGAAACTAGACGAAAATAAAAGGGGGAGACAGGTGGGGAAACTAGACGAAAATAAAAGGGGGAGACAGGTGGGGAAACTAGACGAAAATAAAAGGGAGACAGGTGGGGAAACTAGAAGAAAATAAAAGGGAGACAGGTGGGGAAACTAGACGAAAATAAAAGGGGGAGACAGGTGGGGAAACTAGACGAAAATAAAAGGGAGAGACAGGTGGGGAAACTAGACGAAAATAAGAGGAGACAGGTGGGGAAACTAGACGAAAATAAAAGGGAGAGACAGGTGGGGAAACTAGACGAAAATAAAAGGGGGAGACAGGTGGGCAAACTAGACGAAAATAAAAGGGGGAGACAGGTGGGGAAACTAGACGAAAATAAAAGGGGGAGACAGGTGGGGAAACTAGACGAAAATAAAAGGGAGAGACAGGTAGGCAAACTAGACGAAAATAAAAGGGGGAGACAGGTGGGGAAACTAGACGAAAATAAAAGGGGGAGACAGGTGGGTGGTGAAACTAGACGAAAATAAAAGGGAGAGACAGGTGGGGAAACTAGACGAAAATAAAAGGGGGAGACAGGTGGGTGGGGAAACTAGACGAAAATAAAAGGGAGAGACAGGTGGGGAAACTAAACGAAAATAAAAGGGAGAGACAGGTGGGGAAACTAGACGAAAATAAAAGGGAGAGCCAGGTGGGGAAACTAGACGAAAATAAAAGGGGGAGACAGGTGGGGAAACTAGACGAAAATAAAAGGGTGAGACAGGTGGGGAAACTAGACGAAAATAAAAGGGGGAGACAGGTGGGGAAACTAGACGAAAATAAAAGGGAGAGACAGGTGGGGAAACTGGACGAAAATATAAGGGGGAGACAGGTGGGGAAAGTGGACGAAAATAAAAGGAGGAGACAGGTGGGGAAACTAGACGAAAATAAAAGGGGGAGACAGGTGGGCAAACTAGACGAAAATAAAAGGGGGAGACAGGTGGGGAAACTAGACGAAAATAAAAGGGAGAGGCAGGTGGGGAAACTAGACGAAAATAAAAGGGAGAGACAGGTGGGGAAACTAGACGAAAATAAAAGGGAGAGACAGGTGGGGAAACTAGACGAAAATAAAAGGGGGAGACAGGTGGGGAAACTAGACGAAAATAAAAGGGAGAGACAGGTGGGGAAACTGGACGAAAATATAAGGGGGAGACAGGTGGGGAAAGTGGACGAAAATAAAAGGAGGAGACAGGTGGGGAAACTAGACGAAAATAAAAGGGGGAGACAGGTGGGCAAACTAGAAGAAAATAAAAGTGGGAGACAGGTGGGGAAACTAGACGAAAATAAAAGGAGGAGACAGGTGGGGAAACTAGACGAAAATAAAAGGGGGAGACAGGTGGGGAAACTAGACGAAAATAAAAGGAGGAGACAGGTGGGGAAACTAGACGAAAATAAAAGGGGGAGACAGGTGGGGAAACTAGACGAAAATAAAAGGGAAAGACAGGTGGGGAAACTAGACGAAAATAAAAGGAGGAGACAGGTGGGGAAACTAGACGAAAATAAAAGGGAAAGACAGGTGGGGAAACTAGACGAAAATAAAAGGGAGAGACAGGTGGGGAAACTAGACGAAAATAAAAGGGGGAGACAGGTGGGGAAACTAGACGAAAATAAAAGGGAAAGACAGGTGGGGAAACTAGACGAAAATAAAAGGAGGAGACAGGTGGGGAAACTAGACGAAAATAAAAGGGGGAGACAGGTGGGGAAACTAGACGAAAATAAAAGGAGGAGACAGGTGGGAAAACTAGACGAAAATAAAAGGGGGAGACAGGTGGGGAAACTGGATGAATATAAAAGGGGGAGACAGGTGGGGAAACTGGACGAAAATAAAAGGGGGAGACAGGTGGGCAAACTAGAAGAAAATAAAAGGGAGAGACAGGTGGGAAACTAGACGAAAATAAAAGGGGGAGACAGGTGGGGAAACTGGACGAAAATATAAGGGAGAGACAGGTGGGGAAACTGGACGAAAATAAAAGGGGGAGACAGGTGGGGAAACTAGACGAAAATAAAAGGGAGAGACAGGTGGGGAAACTAGACGAAAATAAAAGGGAGAGACAGGTGGGGAAACTAGACGAAAATAAAAGGGGGAGACAGGTGGGGAAACTGGAAGAAAATAAAAGGGAGAGACAGGTGGGGAAACTAGACGAAAATAAAAGGAGGAGACAGGTGGGGAAACTGGAAGAAAATAAAAGGGAGAGACAGGTGGGGAAACTAGACGAAAATAAAAGGAGGGGACAGGTGGGGAAACTAGACGAAAATAAAAGGGGGAGACAGGTGGGGAAACTAGACGAAAATAAAAGGGAGAGACAGGTGGGGAAACTGGACGAAAATATAAGGGGGAGACAGGTGGGGAAAGTGGACGAAAATAAAAGGGAAAGACAGGTGGGGAAACTAGACGAAAATAAAAGGGGGAGACAGGTGGGGAAACTAGACGAAAATAAAAGGGAGAGACAGGTGGGGAAACTGGACGAAAATATAAGGGGGAGACAGGTGGGGAAAGTGGACGAAAATAAAAGGAGGAGACAGGTGGGGAAACTAGACGAAAATAAAAGGGGGAGACAGGTGGGCAAACTAGACGAAAATAAAAGGGGGAGACAGGTGGGGAAACTAGACGAAAATAAAAGGGAGAGGCAGGTGGGGAAACTAGACGAAAATAAAAGGGAGAGACAGGTGGGGAAACTAGACGAAAATAAAAGGGAGAGACAGGTGGGGAAACTAGACGAAAATAAAAGGGGGAGACAGGTGGGGAAACTAGACGAAAATAAAAGGGAGAGACAGGTGGGGAAACTGGACGAAAATATAAGGGGGAGACAGGTGGGGAAAGTGGACGAAAATAAAAGGAGGAGACAGGTGGGGAAACTAGACGAAAATAAAAGGGGGAGACAGGTGGGCAAACTAGAAGAAAATAAAAGTGGGAGACAGGTGGGGAAACTAGACGAAAATAAAAGGAGGAGACAGGTGGGGAAACTAGACGAAAATAAAAGGGGGAGACAGGTGGGGAAACTAGACGAAAATAAAAGGAGGAGACAGGTGGGGAAACTAGACGAAAATAAAAGGGGGAGACAGGTGGGGAAACTAGACGAAAATAAAAGGGAAAGACAGGTGGGGAAACTAGACGAAAATAAAAGGAGGAGACAGGTGGGGAAACTAGACGAAAATAAAAGGGAAAGACAGGTGGGGAAACTAGACGAAAATAAAAGGGAGAGACAGGTGGGGAAACTAGACGAAAATAAAAGGGGGAGACAGGTGGGGAAACTAGACGAAAATAAAAGGGGGAGACAGGTGGGGAAACTAGACGAAAATAAAAGGGAGGAGACAGGTGGGGAAACTAGACGAAAATAAAAGGGGGAGACAGGTGGGGAAACTAGACGAAAATAAAAGGGGAGACAGGTGGGGAAACTAGACGAAAATAAAAGGGGGAGACAGGTGGGGAAACTGGATGAAAATAAAAGGGGGAGACAGGTGGGGAAACTGGACGAAAATAAAAGGGGGAGACAGGTGGGCAAACTAGAAGAAAATAAAAGGGAGAGACAGGTGGGAAACTAGACGAAAATAAAAGGGGGAGACAGGTGGGGAAACTGGACGAAAATATAAGGGAGAGACAGGTGGGGAAACTGGACGAAAATAAAAGGGGGAGACAGGTGGGGAAACTAGACGAAAATAAAAGGGAGAGACAGGTGGGGAAACTAGACGAAAATAAAAGGGAGAGACAGGTGGGGAAACTAGACGAAAATAAAAGGGGGAGACAGGTGGGGAAACTGGAAGAAAATAAAAGGGAGAGACAGGTGGGGAAACTAGACGAAAATAAAAGGAGGAGACAGGTGGGGAAACTGGACGAAAATAAAAGGGGAGACAGGTGGGGAAACTAGACGAAAATAAAAGGGGGAGACAGGTGGGGAAACTAGACGAAAATAAAAGGGGGAGACAGGTGGGGAAACTAGACGAAAATAAAAGGGAGAGACAGGTGGGGAAACTGGACGAAAATATAAGGGGGAGACAGGTGGGGAAACTGGACGAAAATAAAAGGGGGAGACAGGTGGGGAAACTAGACGAAAATAAAAGGAGGAGACAGGTGGGGAAACTAGACGAAAATAAAAGGGGGAGACAGGTGGGGAAACTAGACGAAAATAAAAGGGGAGACAGGTGGGAAAACTAGACGAAAATAAAAGGGGGAGACAGGTGGGGAAACTAGACGAAAATAAAAGGGGGAGACAGGTGGGGAAACTAGACGAAAATAAAAGGGGGAGACAGGTGGGGAAACTAGACGAAAATAAAAGGGGGAGACAGGTGGGGAAACTAGACGAAAATAAAAGGGGGAGACAGGTGGGGAAACTAGACGAAAATAAAAGGAGGAGACAGGTGGGGAAACTAGACGAAAATAAAAGGGGGAGACAGGTGGGGAAACTGGACGAAAATATAAGGGAGAGACAGGTGGGGAAACTGGACGAAAATAAAAGGGGGAGACAGGTGGGGAAACTAGACGAAAATAAAAGGGAGAGACAGGTGGGAAACTAGAAGAAAATAAAAGGGAGAGACTGGTGGGGAAACTAGACGAAAATAAAAGGGGGAGACAGGTGGGGAAACTAGACGAAAATAAAAGGGGGAGACAGGTGGGGAAACTGGACGAAAATAAAGGGAGAGACAGGTGGGGAAACTAGACGAAAATAAAAGGGAGAGACAGGTGGGGAAACTAGACGAAAATAAAAGGGGGAGACAGGTGGGCAAACTAGACGAAAATAAAAGGGGGAGACAGGTGGGGAAACTAGACGAAAATAAAAGGGAGAGACAGGTGGGGAAACTAGACGAAAATAAAAGGGGGAGACAGGTGGGGAAACTGGACGAAAATATAAGGGAGAGACAGGTGGGGAAACTGGACGAAAATAAATGGGAGAGGCAGTTGGGGAAAGTGGACGAAAATAAAAGGGAGAGACAGGTGGGGAAACTGGACGAAAATATAAGGGGGAGATAGGTGGGGAAACTAGAAGAAAATAAAAGGGGGAGACAGGTGGGGAAACTGGACGAAAATCCCATCACGGCATGACGCCGAATATAAATCTTGTAAATCTCGTCTTAATCATATTTATAAATTAAAGGAAAGGAACAGGTTACAGAGGCACATAGTTATTCGAAGTAAAACGATAATCTAAAATCAATAGAACAGTTTTAGTAATCAGCCGCGTCGATTTTCCCCTGGAGAGACTAAAGTAAATTATTACAGTCTAGATATGTAGTGTTTCATCTCGCACTAAAATAACGAAATATATAGTGACATACGTATAATACATCTTATACATTACAGTTTGAAAGCTACATAGGTGATAAAGTACATCAGATACCGATTATATAAATAGGACAACGACAACACATCAACTGGAGGCCGGACATCTCTTATCCGGAATACTCGAGTCCGGATTATTCGTGTAAAACCTCTATCCCTTTAACATATGATTATTAAGGAAGGAGCAGGTTACATTGGCGGGAATTTATAACCAAAACAATAAACTATAATTACGTACATTGGCTATCCGATTACGAACAGACCTGATAACGGAGACGAGTTGTCTAGACACGGACACAAGCTGTATGGACCCAAGTGATGTGTATCTCTAATATATTCTTACTTTTATGCGGTTTCGGATCACTTTGTTTTCTCCTTGATGACATCGTTCTATATACTATTATTGTCAGTCGTCTATTCACGGGCCCCTTCGTTATGGAACCTGTACTATAAAACCTTATAGTCGGTAGGCCTGTTTATACTGGCTCCTCCTACTGGTTACTCCAAAGCTAATTAACAATAATTGCACACAACATATTACAGTATACAATTAATTATATTAGAAAATAGTTATAAAGAAATCGTTCTGATCTATCTGCTTATCTAACAATAAATTGTGATAGTAATTAGTGAATAAATGTCAATGGGGGGTGGGGTAGGGTAGGGTAGGGTAGGGTGGGGTAGGGTAGGGTAGGGTAGGGTAGGGTAGGGTAGGGTGGGTCGGGTAGGGTAGGGTAGGGTAGGGTAGGGTAGGGTAGGGTAGGGTAGGGTCGGGTAGGGTAGGGTAGGGTCGGGTCGGGTCGGGTGGGGTGGGGTGGGGTAGGGTAGGGTAGGGTAGGGTAGGGTAGGGTAGGGTAGGGTAGGGTAGGGTAGGGTAGGGTAGGGTAGGGTAGGGTAGGGTAGGGTAGGGTAGGGGTAGGGTAGGGTAGGGTAGGGTAGGGTAGGGTAGGGTAGGGTAGGGTAGGTAGGGTAGGGTAGGGTAGGGTAGGGGTAGGGTAGGGTAGGGTAGGGTAGGGTAGGGTAGGGTAGGGTAGGGTAGGGTAGGGTAGGGTAGGGTAGGGTAGGGTAGGGTAGGGTAGGGTAGGGTAGGGTAGGGTAGGGTAGGGTAGGGTAGGGTAGGGTAGGGTAGGGTAGGGTAGGGTAGGGTAGGGTAGGGTAGGGTAGGGTAGGGTAGGGTAGGGTAGGGTAGGGTAGGGTAGGGTAGGGTAGGGTAGGGTAGGGTAGGGTAGGGTAGGGTAGGGTAGGGTAGGGTAGGGTAGGGTAGGGTAGGGTAGGGTAGGGTAGGGTAGGGTAGGGTAGGGTAGGGTAGGGTAGGGTAGGGTAGGGTAGGGTAGGGTAGGGTAGGGTAGGGTAGGGTAGGGTAGGGTAGGGTAGGGTAGGGTAGGGTAGGGTAGGGTAGGGTAGGGTAGGGTAGGGTAGGGTAGGGTAGGGTAGGGTAGGGTAGGGTAGGGTAGGGTAGGGTAGGGTAGGGTAGGGACGGATTATGGATTTTCTGGCCCCCCGGCAGTCGCAACTTACTTTTGCAAAAAATTTTGGACCCCGTTGGTAAAAAGTAATTATTATTTTTTCCAAAAAATTTACACCAAAAGACATCAATCAATTGTATATTTAGGTACGACTGACATTCTGACAGATTCTGAGAAATAATGTGTGACTTTGATTGATTGTGATATAATTTTGAAAATAATCGGCAAATCAATGAATTAGATACAAAAATTACTTAAAAAACGCATTTTGCCATCCTTTGTGACTACTGAACTCGTGAATGATTTCAGATAAATCTAATTGAAAAGAAAAGTAAATGTTAATAATTGTAATACAGTAATAAATTACTATTCATTCAAATCCAAATTTTTGCTAACGTTTTCCTTTAAACATTAGACTTTAAACATTTTTTTAAACACTTTAAACAGTATTTTAAACATTTTATGGGATATTGTGTATATCTCGGCGCGGCTTTAAGTAATTTAATTATGCAAAAAGAAAGAAACAAAATAAAATTTACTTCCGAAGAATCAGCGCAGTGATTAAAATAATTAAAATATTATTAACAATACAATAATGATTACGATACTACTGTATTATGAGCACTTAATACACTCATAATTAACGTACCAATCCAATGCAATATCATTGTTACAATTGGATGGAAAGCCCTTTCGCTCAGCACATTGACCTCCTTCACTTGGCAACCACAGACAGCTACGCCGCTAGCCAGACAGCCAATATAATCAACTCGCCTTCACCCTATTGGTTGCCTGGCTAGCGGCATACAGTAGTAGCTGCGAGTCCAGTCTGGGTAGCCGAATCGAGGTAACATAGTAAATGCAACTCCTTGCTTATCCAACTACTGGTTCACTCTCAAGTTAAATAATTACATGTTCTGGAATGAATATTTACAACATTGGCTTCTGCTATCCGTTGCCTACCATTTAAGGGCCCTTCTATTTTATTTCAATGGCATTCTCTAATCGTATCTGTCTATCAATGGTGCTATATGTGAGATATAAATATTTATTGAACAGCCAGAAATAAATAAATAAATTAGGTTGTTTTATCAGTCTGTCAGTGAGATAATGTGCTGTAAATTTCTCTCAACTTGCGGGCCCCTTCCAACTTACGGGCCCCCGGCAGCTGCCCCTGTTGCCCCCCCCCCCCCCCCCCTTAATCCGTCCCTGGGGTAGGGTTAGGGTTAGGGTTAGGGTTAGGGTTAGGGTTAGGGTTAGGGTTAGGGTTGGGTAGGGTTAGGGTTAGGGTTAGGGTTAGGGTTAGGGTTAGGGTTAGGGTTAGGGTTAGGGTTAGGGTTAGGGTTAGGGTTAGGGTTAGGGTTAGGGTTAGGGTTAGGGTTAGGGTTAGGGTTAGGGTTAGGGTTAGGGTTAGGGTTAGGGTTAGGGTTAGGGTTAGGGTTAGGGTTAGGGTTAGGGTTAGGGTTAGGGTAGGAACTGCATACCGTTTATTGAAAGTTGCTATAATTAATTATTTTTTACGGTTTAATTTCAGATTTAAATTGAATGCTTAATTGTAGTACCGGTACAGAATGTTGTAGGCTTATCATGTATGGTTTATTGTTTATAGTATCAGTATGTATATTCCTTTTTACATGTTTTGTACAGGAATTAAAACGAATCAATCAATCAATCAATCAACAAATCAATCAATCAATCAATCAGGGTAGGGTAGGGTAGGATAGATAGGATACTAGATAGATAGATAGATTTATTTATACATTATGTAAAAACAATAACAAATACACCAAACAATGTACCGGTATAAAGGTATTGTCCAACATAACATATAGGATTACCCCTAAAGCTTTGCAGCTTATTTCCAAGGGGGTCCTTTATGTTACTTTGTTACAAATACAATAATACACTACACTAACCTAAAACCAATATAAAACGTAATTACACTATGTACATGTACAACTTTACCGAGAGCGTGACAATGTCCGACTCAACGATAAAGATGTAATGTACAGAACAATTTAATATAAAACGTAATTACAGTCTAAATAGTAAATAATTAATAAACTAATAAAAATAAACTAGTCTAACTCTAACAACTACAAAATATCCAAACTTATTAAATAAATGTTTTGAGTGACTACTTATCAACACCACTCAGCGTACTATCCAAACAATGTGCCTCAACACAGCAATAAGGAATCACTTGTATGTATGTAAGTAACGTAACAGCCAATCACGAACTTGTACGTAATGGGACACCCAATCACCTTCTCTGATATAGCCAAGCAACACGTGGGTGGGACCAATCATGATGTGGCAACAATCCTGTTACTGAGATGGCTACAGAGGGTTGGGAATGCTGGTCCTGGCACTTGGTCATAATAATAATATTGTGGGGCGAGCCACGAAGTGATCGAAGCCTTAGCATATGGGTGCCATTGGCGAGTTGTCTGTCGTCGTCTGTCGTTGTACATTTTTGATCGCTAATAACTCGGTTATTCCATGATGAAATTAAACGACACTTGGTATGTATGTAGTCCGTCAAAAGTTTAGGAAGAATCTGAAGTTTCGTCAAAAACGAACGAACGCAACGAGGCACAAGATGAGGACGAGTATTGTGTTGAAGACTTCTGACTAACGGCAGACAACTCGTTAATGGTACCCATATGCTAAAGGCTTTGCTCACTTCGTGCTGCGCGAAGACCCCACGAACGTGTTTAACTCTGCATGTGGAATCGCGATGTATAATATTAGACATAACTTTCTGTTCATAACATTTTACGTCAAGTGAAGTAGATTGTACCGCAGAACTGTTTTTCGGCGTACACAGAAAAGGGTCGAGCTGAGAATGTGAACTTGGTGATTTTTTATGACGCCCGTCGTCGTGCGGTTATACGTGATAAGTATCATTGACCGTTACACTGCTCCTATAATCTAGGGGTATAGGCACATTCGGACTCACGCATTTTTGATATTAAACGATGATCTTGGAACGTTTGCGGCTTGCGAGATAAACTATCTCACTAGGAGAATTCCTTAGTTAACTTTATAGCTGGTTACGACATTGTCTGGCTGTCAGAAACAAAGACCGCGACCCTTCCTTGTGTACCAGGTTTTACTGCTTACTCGAATCCCTCATCGGCTCATCGCATCCGCACATGGGCGGAATTCTGCTGCTGATACGAAACATCCTAGTGCAATTTGTCCAAGAAGTTGATGATGAAGTACTGAAGGGCAAATTTGGGTTACCCTGTCTTACCTACATGGATTGGTTTTTGGTGGATGCTACATCCCACCATATGACTCACCACTTCGATCAGAACTTATTTAGTATTCTACATAGCCGTCTGGCACTGGCACGACCACGAGTACATAATTATATTGTCCTTGGGTGTTTCAACAGCCGAACGATACAAAATCCGAACGGTCGAGTATTAAAGAATATATGTAGAGCAGTCTGTTGTTATCAAAATAACAAAATAGCAAATATTCTTAATACTCACTTTGCTACTGTAGGTTCTAAACTAAGTAGGGACATCCCCACATCTAATCGATCCCCGCTCCGCTTCATTTCTAACTCCAACAGGCGCCCTAACTCTTTCTCTCTTGCCGAAACTAATCCAGTGGAAGTTGAATATCTACTACTACATCTTAACCCTAAATCGGCGACAAACGACTCTTTCCCAACTAAGCTACTCCTACTTGCGGCTAAACCTATATCTATATATCTCAGTAAACTAATTAACCTGTCAATTAAATTAGGATTTTTTCCGTGTTCGCTCCAAATAGCTAAAGTTATTCCTTCATACAAAGCTGACGATCCAACTGATTCTAACAACTATAGACCAATATCACTTCTTCCAGTCCTCTGTAAAATATTCGAACAAATAATAAACTCCCAGCTACTCGCTTATCTAACTAAATATAAAATATTAACTAATTCCCAGTTCGGTTTTCGGCCCAAAATTTCTACCTCGCACGCACTACTTTCGGTAATAGAAAAAATACACCAGGCCCTAGACAATAAATACAATACATATGCAATATACATAGATCTAAAGAAGGCATTTGATACCATCAATCACAAAATACTTTTAAATAAGCTAGGTTGCTATGGCGTGCGAGGCCTCCCCCTTCAATTAATCTCTAGTTTTTTAGCACACAGACAGCAGTATGTTACTATAGACTCTTGCTCATCATCTCTGCTGCCCCTAGTATGTGGCTTGCCCCAGGGCGGAGTTCTTTCTCCTCTTCTTTTCCTACTATATATTAATGACCTGCCTAACGCTACTACCTTACTAGCTACGCTATTCGCTGATGATACTACTCTATTCCAATCAGGCAGTAACCTAACTGATCTAACCAATAACATTAACCTAGAACTTGATAAAATTGCTGACTGGCTAATAGACAACCGTCTATCTCTAAATCTAAAAAAAACTGAAGCTACTCTATTCTCTAACATACTGCAGCATACTACTGGCTTACCCTCACTGAAAATAAATAATAATAAAATCAACACAACAAGTAGCACTAAATTCTTAGGGGTATATGTGGATAACAAATTAAATTGGAAAACTCATATTGACTATATTAAAACTAAGATATCCAAATCTGCTGGTATCTTCTATAAGCTACGCCACATATTCCCACTTCGAATTCTCAGACAGCTCTATTACTCACTTATACATCCCTACCTCTCATACGGTATCTCACTATGGGGTTCTACCCATTCTAGTACTCTGAAACCTCTACGAATTAAAATAAATAAAATAGTTAGATGTATCACATTCAATCACTACCAGGCCTCTTCTAATCCTATCTACAAATCTCTATCTATACTTCCACTGGACTTACTATATAAATATCAAGTAGGTCTACTTATGTATGACGTAAACTCCACTACTAATCATTTACCTACTACAATACAAGATTTATTTAGGAAAACGTCTACAGTACATAAATACCCTACTCGCTCTGCTACCCGTGGGGACTTCTATATACAAACTTGTAGTCTAACGTCGTCACAACAGTCCATGAGCTTTCAAGGTCCTCTTATATGGAACAACATACCGTTAAATATAAAAAATTGTAAGTCCAAATCTAGTTTCACTAAAAAATTTAAAAACCAGTTACTTTCTTCAATCACATAAACCTAAAATTACTTTTCATCTTCTTAATCTTCAATCATCTTCATAACTAATATTTTTTCTCCAAATCATTTCGCTCAGCAGACTATATTAATCTACTCCGGGTAGATATGAGTCGGGTTGACTGATATAGAAGATGCGGTACTCATAGATGTGTCTTTTTTATTTGAATCTAGAATAACCCTTCCACCCCCCCCCCCCCCCACCCCTACCCCCCCCCCCACCCCCTACCCCCCAATATGGGGGGTAGGGGTCTTCAATTGAATTGAATTTGTAGGTAACACAACACAATCATGGGCGTAGGCAGGGGGTGGGCAATATGGGCACGTGCCCTCCCCCAATATGGGCACGTGCCCTCCCCCAAATTCTCAAAAGGTCCGCTTCAGTCGAAAAAGTATCCCAAAAGGTCCGCTTCATCCGAGAAATGAAATTAATTTTTGTTTAAAATTATATTTGTAATGATGCAATAACAATATTAAAATATAAATCATTATTTTATCGCCGCACTATTTCGTACATACTGCAATCTTGAAGGCATTGTTGTTATCGAGTTTGCTGGAGATAAATGCTGGAGATGTATTAATACCTCAAAATCAGGCTTTGTGAAATAGCGGCGCACTCTGCCAAGATTACGAAGATAATAGTATGATTCGCTGACTGTGCTTGCTTTTCAAGCGTACGATGTGAATCTATAATTTGACCAATGTTCCGTGCTGTTGAGTTACATAATACTATATCCGAGCCAACTTGTAGTGTTGGTTCTACCAACTGGTTCCCAAATCTTGATTGGAGCAAAACCACCTCCGTTTTATCCGTGTTCATTTTCAACCACATTTTATTCATCCAATTTTGTATATCCTTCAAATAGGCCTCAGAAACTCTTACAGAGGCTCCTACATCTTCTTTTTTGAATACTGTACAATGTACAACTGAGTATCATCTGCATATAAGTGGTAGCTCAGTCCATAGCTCTTAATTACTCTTGATATGGAGCGTGTGTAAATCGAAAACAGTAGAGGGTCTAACACTGATCCCTGGGGAATTCCATCTAATATGAACACATTTCGAGTAGGAGTTACCAACACGAACTTTTTGAGACCAATTTGACAGATATGATTTGAACCAAGAAATTACAGTTCCTGAAACCTTAATGTCCTGTTTCAGAGTTTCTAATAGAATGTTGTGGTCCACCGTATCAAAAGCAGCGGACAAGTCCAATAGTACAACTAATACTGCAGAACCATCATCTATTCCACGTAAAATATCATTATTCACTTTCAAAAGCGCAGTCTCAGTACTGTGATTCCAACGATATACACTCTGCATTGGTTCCCATAGGTTATTCAAGTTCATGTACTGTATAAGCTGATTGGCCACAACTTTCTCTGTTAATTATGAGATATATACAGTACAAGGTTGGAGACTGGCCTGAAAGATTTTAAGGAACTCTGGATCTAAGCGCACCTTCTTGATTAATGGGGATAGCACTGCTTCTTTAAACAATAAAGGAAAAGTTGCTGTAGCTAAAGATAGATTTATAATAAGCGTGATAATAGGCAGCAGAACCTTTATTAAACCTTTTACCAATGCAGTAGGTAGTGGGTCATGTGGACTGAAATTGAAATTTTGAAATTGTTCGAACATATTCGTTAAAGGTACCGGTAATATAGTTAGTTAAACATAGTCTTTGATTTTGACTCCTTTACCAATTCTTCAACTGTGTCATTACAGACTTCCACAAACTCATTCATTACTGGCACATTATCATTTCCATCATATAAAACAGAGGGAGCCTTCAAACTTGTGTAATTTTGTCCAGAGGGTCTTTGCTATTTATAGTTGTATTCATGCTGTCTTCATGATCATTGCATGCGGTTATCTCATTCCTTATTTACATCAATACATTTGTCGTACAACACGCTAATAGTTGAAGAGCATTGTCATTGACATAAGACATAATCCTTGAGACCGAATCCGTATCGAAACCCAATAAAGTGCGGCCGCGGCTTCTTAACCCTATTAGTACCATGGCTATAAAATGTTGTACAAATACCGGGGGGGGGGGGGGGGGGGGGGGGGGGTCCCCCAAACAAATAAGGGATCATAATGGGAAAGAGATAAGTCACCAGGTTCTCTGGACGATCCACCCGGTATGGGTGACAAAGGAAACAGGGAAATTAGAGGAGACGTGTTGTACACGGGGCTGGCAGAGTGCGAGGGGGCATTAAATGTTAAACCATTTTGCGTCAGGTCAGGTATTCTAGTTCATTGATCAAGAAAACTTGCCACCTCCATGCAGCATAAAGGAGGTGCCACCTGTAGCTGCATAGACCCTCTTACTAGGGCAAATCTGGTCCTGTAACTAGGACCCCCTTCGTTCTGGGATAAGGCCGCCCTTGGTCCTGGACGGTCAGGGCCCTAAACCGATTAGGTTCTCTGTTCGCAGAACACCGAACACTATTCCGGCCACGGAACTATAGTCCAGCAGAATGCCTTTATAGAATCCTGGGATTTGGGGGACGAGAGGATCTCAGCAACTAAGCGAAAACGAACAATAGGATGTTCCTAGACCCAAAATTTATCCAGACAACTTTTCGCCATACATAATGTGTTAAAAAAGTCTACGGTTCTCCGGCTAGGGCCAATTTGAGTCAAAAAGTCCGCTTCCCTAGCAACCGCGTTGCTATGCAGGAATCTCCAGAACCGCTAATGCTACGGACTTGGGACCGGCGCCAATCGATAGGCAGCATAGGGTTTACATTCAAAAAAACTTTTTTTGGAGCGATCAGATCATGATCTTGACCATGATCAGCAAAGATCAGTTTTGATCAGGGATCGGACACTCAAGGCTTGCTCCAATTGAAAAACTTAACATTACAAAAAGATTCAGCGACCCCACATTAGTCATGATTCCCGTTAAAAGATTTAGAAAAAAGTGAATTCTTCCCGGTCAAAACGTAAGATCATGATCGCGCAAAGATCGGACTTCGTAAAATCGTACCTAAGCATTTTGCATATAAACAATTACTGTAGGAAACGTTCAGAACACCGCCCTGAGTCGATTGAAAAAAAAATTGGCACGATCGGACAACCGGTTCTCGAGATCTGATACCTGATCATTAAAGATCATATTTTTCGGTTTTTTCCAATTTTCTCGAAAACTTTGTTTGAGACCCCCGATTTTTTTTTAACGAATCGACTTCTATGATGAAGGGGCAACTTTTGAGCATTTCGAAATTTTCAAAAAGCGATTTGATCAGGCCGCGATCAGAAAAGATCGTGTTTTTGGTTTTATTTCAAAGACCAAGTCCTGGGAGTTCACCGTATGGAAAAACTTAACATCACAAAAAGATTCCTCACCCTCGAATTATGGGGGGTAGCCAAAATTTGGGCATAAAAAAGTTCAAGTCTAGTGGGTCAAAACTCAAGATCATGATCGCGAAAAGATCAGTATATTTAAAATCGAATCTAAGCATTATTCTAATAAACATTCATTGTAAGAAATGTTCAATGGTCTATTCTGAGTTGATTAAAAAAAAAATTGGCTCGATCGGTCAACCGGTTCTCGAGATCAGCTTCCTGATCATAAAAGATCATGTTTTTCGGTTTTTCCCGATTTTCTCGAAAACTTTGTTTGAGACCCCGGATTTTTTTTTTACTAATCGACTTCTATTAAGAAGGGGCAACTTTTGGGCATTTCGAAATTTTCAAAAAGCGATTTGATCAGGCCATGATCAGGAAAGATCATGTTTTCGGTTTTATTTCGAAGACCAAGTCCTGTGAGTTCACCGTATGAAAAAACTTAACATTACAATAAGATTCCTCACCCTCGAATTAGGGGGGGTAGCCAAAATTTGACCATAAAAAAGTTCAATTCTAGGGGGTCAAAAGATCATGATCGCAAAATGATCAGTTTTTTCGTAATTACTTCTGAGCATTTTGGGGCAAAACTTTCAAACTAAAAAACATTCACTGGAGTGTTCTAAGTAGATTAAAAAAAATTTCGACTCAATAGGCCTACCGGTACCGGAGATATGGTCGTCCAAATTCTGCTTCCGGTAATTCGAAAATATTTCGAAAACCCTTGATCGAATTTTTTCCTTGAAAATATGTGAATGTACAGTTAGTGGACCCGCATCTAACGATATATCACAATCCATATTTCAGATGACAGGTACCGGTGAAATCAGACTTTACCGAAAAAAATTCAAATTTTTGCTACTCATGTCTGATTATCTCGAAAACTATAATAGGTATGGAAATACTTTCACTGCAAGAAATGTTCGCCTATCCAATGCGCTTCTATCTCTGTGCTCGGATTTTGCATAGTTTCAAAACCTACAACTTAACCCCCCCAGCGGAGGGAACGGAGTGACCGGAGCGCCAGTACTATCTTTCATTATTATGAAGTAATAAGGGCGGTGGGTGGGGTAGGTGGTGAACACTATTTATAGGGTGGAGGGAGGGTCTAGTATATTACTTTAGGATATTTGATTTTTTTGCAATATAGTTTAGCTGCCTCAGTCTTATTTGTAATATGTTATACATTATACCAAATTATATCAAGTTTTAACATACTACATTGTTTACCTGTAGGAGAAATATACAATGTAGGGCTCATAATATATTTATAAATAGATTTAGTATATTTACATTGTATAATAGAGTTAATTGATACTATTACGGTATTATACTAAAGACGCCGCTTTGATATATCGGATCAAATGGCAATTTCTTGTATATTATCTATTTCACTATCTTGGGTATATCATTCAATTTCTAAAACTATAATAATAAACATTTACTTCACTTCTTGTTTACTCGCATGGATATATTGATATAAAACACTTCAGTATAATATCTTATAGGGCCAAACGCAGATTAATCGGAATAATATGTTTAATTATTATTACAATTGGCACATTGAAGTAAGTAGTACATGAGTTTGATAAAATAATTATGAATCTGTATCTTATTCTAATTTGTCTATATGATTATGTTATATAATAATGTTACTTTATCACTTTGGTTTAAACCGATCTCCTTTACTATTACTTACTACTTATACTACTACTAATACTACTATTACTACTACTACTACTGACTACTACAGAGTTATATATTATAAGAGGGGGTTCGTGATTATTAGTTATTATACAAGTGCCCCTCGGCTATAGAGAGTCCACCCTCGGTTGCTTACTGGATTAAGGACCCATATACTTGGCTGCAGGGGTATATATATATATATATTAAAATCCGGGATGTCCCCGGCGCTATAATATTGCCATAAATAAAATCATAAAAATCGACGCACATAATGCTTAAAATAATAGAGTAAGGGCACATAAAATAATACTATTTCTATTCGGTTGCCACAAGTAGACAATATGTGGATTTCAAGCCAGTGATAGATAGTACACTAAATAAGCCATTCAATATGACATATTATGTGATATACATATAGAATCATAATTCAAAATTCAAATAAAGAAAAATAATAAATTTCGTGAATTGCTATTAACAAGCGACGTAGCACTGGCACTATACCAAAACTTCTTCGCCGCCGATATACAAAACAAATACGATACCGGTATATAGTTGTGAAATATGCTACGTTGACAACCAGTATATAGATATACAGAATTCGATACCGGTATATAGATGTGAAATATGCTACGTTGGGACTGCACCAATAGCTTATTTGCCGCAGATATACAACAAATCGATTTTACACGGGCACGGGCACCGACACCAGTATATAGATATACAGAATTCGACACCGGTATATAGATGTGAAATATGCTACGTTGGCACTGCACCAATAGCTTATTTGCCGCAGATATATTAAAAATCGATTTTACACGTACACCAGTAAATAGATGTGAAAAATGCTGCGTATAGGAATTTAAAATATAATTATACATACCGGTATGCATTTCTAGCCAATGTTAGTACTCGAAATAAACCATTCACTATTCTTTAGGCATTAAGATATTATTATGTGATATACATTTCAAAAATTCAAATCAAATTAAAATAAATTTCGTGAATTAATTGTTATTGATCAAGCGACATAGCACTGGCACAAAAGATGTGAAAAATGCTACATAGCAACATACTACTCTACAGTCAACAGTAGTAGGCCTACACAATAACTAAAATGGCATTCAGCTTACCAGCTATTCGCATTAAGCTAATTGATATTCGATTTCATTGGATTCAGTGAGTGTGTGAGGGCTATTGGGAAAGCAATCAGCTTATGATGTAATACATTAGAATCCCACGGCTTTTGTTTGCTTACTGTCTGAGGTGTAGAGTGAGGATAATACTTGGCAGAGAAAGCATTTCCTTGTTAGGTGGCCATTCCTATAGAATAGCATTACTACTAGGCTACAGTATCTCTATCCATTTTTCATGAGTGCCAGCTGGAGTTTTTATCATTGCGCCTATGGCGTTTTTTCGTTTATGTCTATTTTTCGAGCCCACGGCTCATGGACGAAATAGCGGAACATACCAGGGACCTTAGAATCGCGGTATCTAGCCGCTGTGAAAATTTCATCAAAATCGTTAGAGTAGTTTTGGCTGTAGATCAGTCAGTCAGTCAGTCAGTCAGTCAGTCAGTCAGTCAGTCAGTCAGTCAGTCAGTCAGTCAGTCAGTCAGTCAGTCAGTCAGTCAGTCAGTCAGTCAGTCAGTCAGTCAGTCAGTCAGTCAGTCAGTCAGTCAGTCAGTCAGTCAGTCAGTCAGTCAGTCAGTCAGTCAGTCAGTCAGTCAGTCAGTCAGTCAGTCAGTCAGTCAGTCAGTCAGTCAGTCAGTCAGTCAGTCAGTCAGTCAGTCAGTCAGTCAGTCAGTCAGTCAGTCAGTCAGTCAGTCAGTCAGTCAGTCAGTCAGTCAGTCAGTCAGTCAGTCAGTCAGTCAGTCAGTCAGTCAGTCAGTCAGTCAGTCAGTCAGTCAGTCAGTCAGTCAGTCAGTCAGTCAGTCAGTCAGTCAGTCAGTCAGTCAGTCAGTCAGTCAGTCAGTCAGTCAGTCAGTCAGTCAGTCAGTCAGTCAGTCAGTCAGTCAGTCAGTCAGTCAGTCAGTCAGTCAGTCAGTCAGTCAGTCAGTCAGTCAGTCAGTCAGTCAGTCAGTCAGTCAGTCAGTCAGTCAGTCAGTCAGTCAGTCAGTCAGTCAGTCAGTCAGTCAGTCAGTCAGTCAGTCAGTCAGTCAGTCAGTCAGTCAGTCAGTCAGTCAGTCAGTCAGTCAGTCAGTCAGTCAGTCAGTCAGTCAGTCAGTCAGTCAGTCAGTCAGTCAGTCAGTCAGTCAGTCAGTCAGTCAGTCAGTCAGTCAGTCAGTCAGTCAGTCAGTCAGTCAGTCAGTCAGTCAGTCAGTCAGTCAGTCAGTCAGTCAGTCAGTCAGTCAGTCAGTCAGTCAGTCAGTCAGTCAGTCAGTCAGTCAGTCAGTCAGTCAGTCAGTCAGTCAGTCAGTCAGTCAGTCAGTCAGTCAGTCAGTCAGTCAGTCAGTCAGTCAGTCAGTCAGTCAGTCAGTCAGTCAGTCAGTCAGTCAGTCAGTCAGTCAGTCAGTCAGTCAGTCAGTCAGTCAGTCAGTCAGTCAGTCAGTCAGTCAGTCAGTCAGTCAGTCAGTCAGTCAGTCAGTCAGTCAGTCAGTCAGTCAGTCAGTCAGTCAGTCAGTCAGTCAGTCAGTCAGTCAGTCAGTCAGTCAGTCAGTCAGTCAGTCAGTCAGTCAGTCAGTCAGTCAGTCAGTCAGTCAGTCAGTCAGTCAGTCAGTCAGTCAGTCAGTCAGTCAGTCAGTCAGTCAGTCAGTCAGTCAGTCAGTCAGTCAGTCAGTCAGTCAGTCAGTCAGTCAGTCAGTCAGTCAGTCAGTCAGTCAGTCAGTCAGTCAGTCAGTCAGTCAGTCAGTCAGTCAGTCAGTCAGTCAGTCAGTCAGTCAGTCAGTCAGTCAGTCAGTCAGTCAGTCAGTCAGTCAGTCAGTCAGTCAGTCAGTCAGTCAGTCAGTCAGTCAGTCAGTCAGTCAGTCAGTCAGTCAGTCAGTCAGTCAGTCAGTCAGTCAGTCAGTCAGTCAGTCAGTCAGTCAGTCAGTCAGTCAGTCAGTCAGTCAGTCAGTCAGTCAGTCAGTCAGTCAGTCAGTCAGTCAGTCAGTCAGTCAGTCAGTCAGTCAGTCAGTCAGTCAGTCAGTCAGTCAGTCAGTCAGTCAGTCAGTCAGTCAGTCAGTCAGTCAGTCAGTCAGTCAGTCAGTCAGTCAGTCAGTCAGTCAGTCAGTCAGTCAGTCAGTCAGTCAGTCAGTCAGTCAGTCAGTCAGTCAGTCAGTCAGTCAGTCAGTCAGTCAGTCAGTCAGTCAGTCAGTCAGTCAGTCAGTCAGTCAGTCAGTCAGTCAGTCAGTCAGTCAGTCAGTCAGTCAGTCAGTCAGTCAGTCAGTCAGTCAGTCAGTCAGTCAGTCAGTCAGTCAGTCAGTCAGTCAGTCAGTCAGTCAGTCAGTCAGTCAGTCAGTCAGTCAGTCAGTCAGTCAGTCAGTCAGTCAGTCAGTCAGTCAGTCAGTCAGTCAGTCAGTCAGTCAGTCAGTCAGTCAGTCAGTCAGTCAGTCAGTCAGTCAGTCAGTCAGTCAGTCAGTCAGTCAGTCAGTCAGTCAGTCAGTCAGTCAGTCAGTCAGTCAGTCAGTCAGTCAGTCAGTCAGTCAGTCAGTCAGTCAGTCAGTCAGTCAGTCAGTCAGTCAGTCAGTCAGTCAGTCAGTCAGTCAGTCAGTCAGTCAGTCAGTCAGTCAGTCAGTCAGTCAGTCAGTCAGTCAGTCAGTCAGTCAGTCAGTCAGTCAGTCAGTCAGTCAGTCAGTCAGTCAGTCAGTCAGTCAGTCAGTCAGTCAGTCAGTCAGTCAGTCAGTCAGTCAGTCAGTCAGTCAGTCAGTCAGTCAGTCAGTCAGTCAGTCAGTCAGTCAGTCAGTCAGTCAGTCAGTCAGTCAGTCAGTCAGTCAGTCAGTCAGTCAGTCAGTCAGTCAGTCAGTCAGTCAGTCAGTCAGTCAGTCAGTCAGTCAGTCAGTCAGTCAGTCAGTCAGTCAGTCAGTCAGTCAGTCAGTCAGTCAGTCAGTCAGTCAGTCAGTCAGTCAGTCAGTCAGTCAGTCAGTCAGTCAGTCAGTCAGTCAGTCAGTCAGTCAGTCAGTCAGTCAGTCAGTCAGTCAGTCAGTCAGTCAGTCAGTCAGTCAGTCAGTCAGTCAGTCAGTCAGTCAGTCAGTCAGTCAGTCAGTCAGTCAGTCAGCCAGCCAGCCAGCCAGCCAGCCAGCCAGCCAGCCAGCCAGCCAGCCAGCCAGCCAGCCAGCCAGCCAGCCAGCCAGCCAGCCAGCCAGCCAGCCAGCCAGCCAGCCAGCCAGCCAGCCAGCCAGCCAGCCAGCCAGCCAGCCAGCCAGCCAGCCAGCCAGCCAGCCAGCCAGCCAGCCAGCCAGCCAGCCAGCCAGCCAGCCAGCCAGCCAGCCAGCCAGCCAGTCAGTCAGCCACAAGCAATTCTTACAGTAATGAACCTCTAGGTATATGGCCTGACCAGGCAGATGGTGATCTACCAATGGCTGGTCAGAAGTAGAGTGTTCTCATGTCCACTCTGAGAGCACTTCACTGCGACCTGCACCTGGCAGCAAGGGTACAGGGCATGACCCAGCAGATGAACTGCAACAGCCAATGGTGGGTCATGTGCGCCAGAGTAGATATGGGTGATGAGCCTCATATCTGACTCCATTGCGACACCCACCCTGAGGAATGGCAAACCAGGGTGTGGTATTTGCCCCGAGAGCTGACTCGGCAAAAAAGCACCCCCCAACCCCCACTATGGATTACATTAGCAATGCGGAGGTCCGGCCACTAGAGGCCAGTGGAATTACCGGACACAATCGGCCTCACAGTCGTCAGTTAACTCCTGACCGGCTGCCTGTCTCACCCCCTACTGGAGAGAGAGCAGCCAACAATTCTTTGAGTCCCTTTCCTGATGACCTTTCTGGCCCAAACCCTGGGTCACCAGGGAGGCCAGATTGTGATGGGGAGAGGGATTCTGGAGTTGGAGGCTACTCTCATGTTCCACCCCGACCAACAAAGCCATTGGTGAATCTGAGGCAAGTCACTAGACTAGCCTCAGTAAACACTCTAACACTCAGGTCCCCAATGCGACAAGGTGAGCTGACTGCCTTGGCAGATAAGCTTTCTCTTAGCGCAGTGGGTGTTCAAGAGCACCGAATGCAGACTGGACAGACTGATGTGGTTCTGATTAAGGATATGGGGGGCGGTTGGCGACTCGCCCTCGCGTCAGCAGATGATAGTGGCAATGGAGGAATTGGTCTATTGATGAATCCAACTGTACATGCAGCATTGGACAAAATAGACCAAATCTCTAACCGCATCATCCGTTGCCACTTCTCATGTTCTGGAAGACTGGCGAAGAAGTTTCCTAAGGTGGTTCTGATTGTGTGCTACTCTCCAACTAGTGTTGCCCCTGTAGAGGAGGTGGAAAATTTCTACCAGAATCTACAAGCAGCTACTGATGGAGTGGATCAGCATGCATTCTTAACATTCCTGGGAGACTTTAATGCAAGTCTGCATCAATCACCTACATCGCCCTGGGTCTATAGCAATAGTGTTAGGCGAAATTCCGTCCATCTTCAGGATTTTATCTCTGGAAATGGATTGTTTTCGGCTGGAACCCAGTTCAAGAAGCGAACTGGAAAGCTATGGACTCATAGTGGACCCAGTGGTCACAAGTCCCAGATAGACCATATCCTGTTTCGTAGGTAATACAGGAGCTCTATACAAGACTGTAATGCATTTACACTACGACCCTTCTCCAGTGATCACCGACTTATTGTGGCCAAGGTAAGACTTAGTTTGCGTGCTAGCAGAACAACGAAATCTGCCTTGCCGCGGCATGACTGGTCCTCTCTGTTGCAACAGCCAAGTGTGAGATCCAGCTTCACACTACAGCTGAGCAACAGGTATGAGGTTCTTGCCTCTGAGGCGGCAGATCACTGTGAGGGCTATACTGCCTTCACAGAGGCAGTTAAGTTAGCAGCTGCAGAAACAGTTCCTGTATACCCTCGAAACAGGAAAAGCGCCCCCTGGACTGACAACAAAATTCAGAAGTGCCGAAATGACCTTCATAAGGCGCAGAAAGAGTCCCGACTCAAACAGACTACAGCGGCCAAGAATGCAGTTAAGGCTGCATCTAGGTCCCTGAACAGGCAGTACTCTGTTAATCTACAGCAGCTAATAAACCAACAGGTTGATGCCATCAATCATGCTGACGACAGCAGGAAATCATCCCAGGCATGGAAATCGATCAACTTGCTTACTGGGCGGAAAAGCCAACCAAACACCAAGGTTAAGGCTGAATCACCAACCGATCGCCTCAATGGTTGGAAGGCCCACTTTGAAAAGCTCCTCAATAATGACAGGGTATTGCCTGATAACTTTATAGAAGTAAAAGTGTCTGAGTCTGAACTCCCAGATATTCCCATTGGCGATATCTCCTTTGCAGAAGTGAAGGCTGCTGCAAAGAGCATTAAGACCAATCGTACCAGTGGAGTAGATGGTGTTCCCCCTGAGGTCTTTAAAATTCCTGAGTGTTTAAAGCTCATATATCCCATCATAGTAGACATGTACAACAAGAGTCCCACAAGAAATGAAAACAAATAAGTTGGTGCCAGTTGCCAAGAAGGGCAACCTAACACTCTATGGTTCTTTTCGGGGAATCTCATTGATCTCGATTGCTGCAAAGCTATACAATAGAATTCTATTAAATCGCATCAGGGATCCCATTGAGAGACTGCTCCGTGGAAATCAGAATGGGTTCCGTAAAGGTCGAGGGACCATGGAGCCCATTTTGGCACTTAGAAGGATAATTGAAGAGTTATCAAAAAAGAAAGACAGGCATCTGGCTTTTATCTTTGTTGACTTCTTTAAGGCCTTTGATTCAGTCTCTCGCTCACGTATGTTCAGCATACTTTCATTATATGGGATTCCTGATGAAATTATTGTAGCAATCAGATCAGTATACGATGGTTTGACAACATTTGTGTCTACTGTTGACGGTGACACAGAACGATTTGAAGTGTTATGGGGCGTTCTTGTTCATGGTTCTGGTTCTTGTTCATAATTGTGGTTGACTATGTTCTACGCATGTCCTTAGATCATCATAATGATGATGGGGTGATGATAACTCCACCTACTGGCTCCAGAAGTCGAGGAAATCCTGCCAAGTACCTAACTGATCTAGACTTTGCTGATGACTTAGGAGTACTCTCAGAATCACTAGAGGGAGCCCAACGGCTTCTCAGCTCATTAGAACATGCTGCTTCTAGTGTTGGTCTTTTTATTAACTCCAGAAAGACCAAAATATTGACAGTTAACTTTGAAAGTCCTCAGCAATTCTCTGATCGGATGAGCATAAGCTCAAAAAATGGTATGCTTGAGCATGTGGACGACTTCTGTTACCTGGGATCATGGATCCGGAAGTCAGGTGAGGACCTTCGAATATGTAAGGGAAAGGCATGGGCAACCTTGAATAGGCTTTCCAGGATTTGGAAGTCACCGAGAATTAATCGGAAACTTAAGGTCCGATTATTTAGAGCAGCAGTAGTTCCAGTACTCCTCTATGGGAGTCCATGCTGGGCTCTAACTGCTGAGGACACCAAATCTCTGGATGGCACATTCACAAGAATGCTACGCCGGGTTCATTGTGTCAAGTACAATGCACACATCTCCAACCAGACACTATATAACATTGGAGGTGTCTCATTGGTTCCCCCAAGCTTGACACTAGAACAAAATTGCCTCCGCTTTGCAGGACATTGCTTTCGCCGTGAGGACCAACCAGTGCATAATCTTGTACTTTGGCAGCCTCATGGAGTGAATAAGCATGGTGGACAGCCCATGACTTTCTTGAGACGCATCTTAAAGGACACTGGCCTTGAAGATGCGGATGATCTAGCAAATTGCATGGGTTATAGGCAGTTGTGGCGGTGCAATTTGGTCGATAAGCCGGCACAGCATTCTTTAAAATGCAGCTGCAATGCAGCATGCCGATCCTAGTAGTAGTATTTTGCGTACCGAATGATGACCAAGGATCATCGGGGGCTTTAAAGCCGGCACACATATTGAGGGGGGAGGCCAGCAGAGGTGTACCAGTGAGGATGAGATGAAGGGCGGCATTCTAATGCCAAGTGACGAGAAGATGAAGGGTGGCATTTTACCGAAAGTGGACGTTTCGAAGGTATCCATCATAGTCGGAATGGATTGTCCGACGGCCCATGAGAGAGTAAGGACCATTTTTGGAGAGAATAAGCAGCGGGATCCGAAGGCGATTCTCACGCCATTCGGATGGACGCTTAGTGGCCCAATTAAAACCAAGGTTCCATCCAGGGTGTCGGAGACATCAGGGTGCATGCTATCAGGCACCGTTAAGGACGTAGAGGAGAAACCAGAGACGGGCGATGGTGACGTCCCATGTGAGAAGCGGCCTGAGGAAAGATACCAGGAGTTGGGTATGGGATGGTTGGTAAAAGGATAGAGGATAGTTCCAGAGAAATACCGTCGGTAGATCAGTTAGGAGGGGAAGTAACAGCAAGAGAGTGGGCGGAGGAGAATGGATTCGACGCGGAAGACTTAGAGACGATGGGATGGAACAAGGATGTTCCCGGCAACTATCGGTATGAGGATGGAGAAGAGTGGACGGCGAGATGTCCGGAGAAGTGTCCGGAGGAGACGCCAGTCCAGTTAAGAGGTCAAGTGGAGGTAAGAGGTCGAGTGGTAAGGGAGGTCAATTAAGAAGACAGGGTGGAAAGGGATAGGATTAGTGTTCTGTTCTATATATTCTTTCGATTTCTTTTCATTCTACCGCCAGGCAATGACAAGATGAAGGGTGGCATTTTGCTGCCAGGGGACCATGAGGAAGTCAAGAAGGCGGCCGAAAGACCCGATTTTAGGGTGGCGGAAGAGGGAGAATCAATTCCTAGTGAGTTGGAATTGGCAAGGAGAGTGTGGCGAAGGATAAGAGGACGTACAGGGGGGCAGTGGGAGAGTTCCTACTGGAAGAAGGGGCACCTTAGAGTTAAATAGAATAATAAAATAAGTAGAAAGTTAGAAAGTAATAGTTACTAGAAGTTAGATAGTAAGTAGTAGTTAGAAAGTTAGTAGAAGTTAGTAAGAAGTCAAAAAGTTAGTAGAAGTTAGTAAGAAGTCAAAAAGTTAGTAGAAGTTAGTAAGAGTAAGAGAAGGAGTGTTAGAAGTAGGCAGAAATTAGGGAGTGTGGTATATATACATACCACGGGAGTAGGAGGGTACATAGTACCGTTAGAGTTAGTAGGCAGAAATAAGGGTGTGTGGTATATAAACATACCACGGGAGAAGGAGGGTACATAGTACCGTAAGAGTTAGAAGTAGGCAGAAGATAGGGAGTGTGGTATATTGACATGCCACGAGTAGTAGCAGGGTACATAGTACCGGAGTAGCAGGGTACATAGTACCGGAGTAGCAGGGTACATAGTACCGAGAGAGTTAGAGGTTGTGGGCACCGAAAGCGCCACATAGAAAGAGAGGGAGTGTGGTATGTAGATATACCATGAGAAGTAGTAGCAGGGGGGTTGTGGGCAACGAAAGCGCCACGTAGAAAGAGAGTAGAGGGTATGGTATGTAGGTATACCATAGAAGTAGTAGAAGGAGGGGTTGTGGGCACCGAAAGCGCCACGTAGAAAGAGAGTAGAGGGTATGGTATGTAGGTATACCATAGAGGTAGTAGCAGAGGGGTTGTGGGCACCAAAAGCGCCACGTAGTTAGAGAGTTAGTGGAGTTAGAGAGTTAGTAGAGTTAGTAGAGAGTACGAGAGTTAGTAGAGTTAGAGAGTTAGTAGAGTTAGAGAGTTAGGGAGTTAGTAGAGTTAGAGAGTCAGAGAGTTAGAGAGTTAGAGAGTTAGTAGAGTTAGTAGAGTTAGAGAGTTAGTAGAGTTAGAGAGTTAGAGAGTTAGTAGAGTTAGTAGAGTTAGAGAGTTAGTAGAGTTAGAGAGTTAGTAGAGTTAGAGAGTTAGTAGAGTTAGAGAGTTAGAGTTAGTGGAGTTAGTAGAGTCAATAGAGTTAGTAGTAATAGAGTTACATAGTAAGTACAAGGGTAAGAATTAAGTAGCGAGGTAGATAGGATAATAGCACAGACGGAGGAAGAAAATTGGCACATAGGGAGTGGTAGAGACACAGGACATTGTGAAGCAGTGGGGATGGGCCAGCTCATGGGCCTTGTCTGCCACAAGCCGATGGACTGGGGCAAGTTCCGGGGGGAGCACGGGGCGGGCACAGGACGTTGTGGAGCAGTGGCGATGGGGCCAGCTCATGAGGCTTGTCTTCCACAAGCCGATGGACTGGGGTAAGTCCTAAGGGAAGATATTGAGAGGAGGTGTTGACGCGTGTGGAAAGTAGACGGGTGCAATTCAAATGTGGGGAGCGAGCAGTAAGGGGGAGAGTAAGGGACAGAGAGGTCCGAGAGTAAGATAGAGTAGAGTGGATTTAGAGTGGAGCTAAAGTGAAGTTAGAGTCAGTTCATAGTGAGGAGATATAAAATTGTGTGAGAGGAGTCCACAATTGTCTCGAACTGAGACGTCAGATGTCTTGGTGCAACATAGGTTGCGGTTGCACCAAGAAGGGGCAGTAATATCATACCCAGAGGGAGCTGCCTGGAAACCTGACTCTGAGAAAAGAACTCCACCCCACACCCGATATTAGATCGGGTTCCAGCGGAATTGAAGCGCACTTGTAGTTGATGCTATCTTCTCACTGGGAAGATAGCATGGGGAGGAGTGTAAGCGGATTCAATTCCGCCTCATTACCCACCACAAATGGGATAGTGGCATTTTCAGCAATATGTTGGAGATACGAGATTAGCAATAATTAATCTCGTATCACAACCAACATCGGGGGACAGTACAAGCCCCGAAGCCACACACAAAGGAAGGTTAGAGGTCAAACCACCTCGGAAGGGACACAGCTAGAAGAAGCTAGCAGCAGGGGGGAAACACTCCCAGAGAGTGAAAGGGTGAGAAGTAAGAGATTAGCCCATAAGGGCAAAGGGAGAGCATCCGTTAGGTAACAGGCCAAAGTAGCGTAGGAGTAATATTGGTATATCAATCATATATTACCTCTCGTTGCCGGTTTGCATTCAGTCAGCCAGTTACCAGTTTCATATTGTCTTACCGTCACCAAGTGCTGTTATATGCTGTCATCATATATTACCATTACCGGTATTCCATCATTAACATATTCAGTCAACTGTGCCATTATTATACATATATATTGGAACGCAAGGAACATCAAACTCTAAACATTTTTCTCCAACGGCCTCGGCCAAGTTACCTGATATCATCAGCCTATAGATAGATAGATTTATTTATACATTATGTAAAAACAATAACAAATACACCAAACAATGTACCGGTATAAAGGTATTGTCCAACATAACATATAGGATTACCCCTAAAGCTTTGCAGCTTATTTCCAAGGGGGTCCTTTATGTTACTTGGTTACAAATACAATATTACACTACGCTAACCTAAAACCAATATAAAACGTAATTACACTATGTACATGTACAACTTTACCGAGAGCGTGACAATGCCCGACTCAACGATAAAGATGTAATGTACAGAACAATTTATTATAAAACGTAATTACAGTATAAATAGTAAATAATTAATAAACTAATAACTTACTGTAGGTAAGGTACTGTAGGTACTGTAGGTAAGTTACTGTGCCTATGGTGACGCGTACGAACATTAACCCGGTCGGGATCCCTGATCCCGTCACACGGGGCGCTTGGATACAACTATTATTAATAAGCTGTTGCATGGTTAAAGCTAATTGGGGGTCAAAGGTCAACGATAAAGCTGTATGGATATAGATAAGCGTAATTAGTTACCAGTAAGGGAGCTGTATACCCTATGTCTAAGTATAACGAGATGAAAGTCAATGAGGTCATATAGAAACCAATATATAAAACTAATTATTGGTAAATCTAAAATAAAGTATAATTAAATAAATACAAATAATTAATTAAAATTAAATACAAATAAATAAGTATTAATAAATAAAAGAGCCGCGGTGTCACTTATGACACCCTTTGCTCCTCTTTTCGACAGTTAGACCTCACTGATGACCCATTGTGTGTCAGGGCGCTAATCAGTCTGATTGATTAGGATAATCAATTAAACCCTAATTAGGAGTCGTAAGACACCTATTAGGGTTTAATTGTACTAATTAATTGATGCCACCTATCAATTAGGGTCTAATTAGCCTAATTGGGAGGTGTCACCCAGACAGTCTGGCGCCAATGACACCCAATGACACCCTATGGGTGATAATAGGGTGGCATATGACACCTAATGGGTGTCAGTGAGGTCTAACTGTCGCAAAGAGGAGCAAACCTATACTACTGCTGGGCCTGCAATCTATTGGTTGTAGGTTCTATAGCGTACTCATGGTTTTAGAGAATACTATAGTGATTCAATGTATTAAAGATTCCACTAGGTGGTGTTAGCGATGTAAAAGTTTGATTCTTTGCCAAGTTGTGTAGTAGTTATTCAATGGTATATTGTTTTTCCTATTGTTGTTGTGGAGTTAACCTATTGCAAGTATTCAATATGTAAGTTAATTAAATTGTTTTCAAGCTAATAAATTTATCATTTTATTTTATACATAATTTGTGATCAAAGAGATAAGATCACTAAAGGTTCAGCCCCGCCAGGGTCCACTCAGCCTTTCATCCACTGGGGTCGATAAAATGAGTACCAGTTAAACAACTGGGAGCAAATCATGGGATAGGAGTAGCGCCCACCCCTACCATCGGGTAGCAGCTATCGAAAGAAGAGCCTTGGGTTGCCTCCGGCATTGGCCGACTGTTTGCTTACAACCTTCAAAACAGCAATTATGTCATTGGTTCTCGAAAAATTTCTTAATTTTTGTTTGAAAATTTAGGTTTTATTCGTTTTTTAGGTTATATTAGGTTTTATTCAATTAAAGAATCTCGATAAACATTGGGTGAGGGGTCTAGTAAAAACATCAGAGTTAAGCTCTACTGTAGGTTTATAAATGACTGGGTTTGCGCAGCACGTCACAGGTTTAACTTATAATGGTTTACTCACCTGTTTTTCCGTCATAAACGCAGGTTCGTCTCTCTCTACAAGTAAACTATGGCTTACAGTAGGTGGACTACTTATCTTACCTGCGAGAATCGGCGATGAAGTCGCTCGTGGCTGCGGAATTGATTCCGACATAACAAACCTATTACCTTGCAGGGGTGATATTTCCTTCGGTTTTGGAACTATGACCGGTTTTACTGGAGTCGTGGGTTTGAGCATAGGAATAACTTGGGGAAAACGTTGACAGTAATCCTCGACGAACTCCTCTCCTCGATCTATCGCTCCCACACTTCCTTCCTCGATTCGCTTCTGAATTCCGCGATATCGAGTCTCCATGCGATCCAGGGCAGACAAGTCATGTCCAGCTCGAGACCTTATAGATCTATCTCTCGCGTCGAGTTCAAGGTCCTCTTGCGCGTTCGCTGCCTCGCGCGATCTGCGATTTAGTTCGAACTGGAGCTGCATCTCCCTTTCGCGTCGATCTGCTATGTGCTAACTCGTCGGCTGCTGCCGCCGCTTCTCGTGCTAAGTCCTCCTCCAGTCTCAGCATCTCCGATGCTTCGAACTCAGCTTGAGCCTGGAGTTTTGCAAATTTCGCTACATATTCTCGTCGCTGTCTTTTCCCTTCTGCCACAATGTGCGCCAATTGTCGTTGCGTTTCTTCCTCGGCGACTTGTTGTCGGCATCCGACCTCCTGTTGTTGTCGAGTAATTACAGACGCTGTCCTACTAACATCGCCAACGTCGCTCCGTACACTAACGAACGATCTATCCAGTTGTGGAATTTGGTAGGCTCGCGAGCCTTCCGTATGTAATCTGGGTGTGTTTGGTGGATCGGCGTCAATTAACAGCATTCCATACATACTATATCTGTATATATAATACAATACTAATATAGACCTCATATTATGTAACATCTCTGAGGGCTACGTAACATAGGGGACATACCATGGGAGGTATAAAGTTCTAAAAGTTAACAAATTCTGGAGATTCTAGATATTAATTTGTCCCATATATACTTGTCTATACTAATATATACTTGTCCCCTATATTCGTCTTGATTTTGTGTACGTTGTACCAGCAATTCCTATTTCAAATTTCCCTCCAACCTACACTCAGACAGTAGTATCTAAATTTCGCAAGATAAAAATAATTTGCTAGATTTAATATTACTATATGTACAGTATGTATATTGCACTACCCAATCTTATTCATTTCTCTCCGCCAGTTAGTTGTCCCGTTAATATCATTTACAATTCTGTATTGTAAATATAATGAACTTGTGGATGGAATTGGAATTGGAATTGTTTATTGACATCAAAATACAGTAAAAATATAAAAAAAACATAGGCTATACGTTAAACGTTACACACAACAGTACAATCGAAACTGAAACAAGTATTTACAAATTTATTCATTATTTATAATTAATTACAGTAGGCCTACAGTGTAAAATATTCGGTTTTATCGTTTGGGATATTAGATTACGGTAAGGTGTAGCTGTAGGACTTTAAAATTATGGTATTGTATACTAAAAACAATAGATGAGAAACGGTTTGGTTTGAACAAATAAGTTTTTATGGGAGTGCACACTAAAAAGAATCATGATGATGTAGATGTGGATATAATTACAAATATTAAAAAAGGGGAACATACAGGCGCATAGGAAGCACAGGAAGGCGCACAGGAAGCATACATACGGGCGCGGAATGGTAATGGTTAACGGTACAGAGCAAAAGATAATGATGTCGGGGATAACCTCATGAGACATAGTCTCGTTTCCATGGGGGTCCCCTGGCTATGCAGGGAATCGATCTGGCTATAAAATCATTATTGAAACTTAATAAAAAAAGAAAAATAAAAAATAAAAAAATACAGAACACGGTTATGATACGATTAAAAAAAAAAGAATGGAGTTTTTGTAGGGATGGTTAAAAAGAATAGATGCATTGTTCTCGGGAGGATAAAAGGCTAAGTAAGTGAGTCTTTACTTTGTGTTTAAAGGATTCTACTGTGGTTAATTGTTTTATTTCGTTCGGGAGTTTATTCCACAGGAAGGGTCCTAAGTAGGAGAAGGCGTGCGTGGCAGTTTTAGTTTTTTTCCGAGGAATGTGGAGTGAACGCGTAGCACCTACGCGTAGTTAATGTTAAAACTATGAAACTGGTGATATATGACCCAATGTTGCGAACTACGCGTAGCTACGAGTAGGCCGAAAACATTTACATATATGTTATAGTACATTATGATAATGCTCTCCAAAGCGAAAAATATCAACCACCCCCTATTGGGGCTCGAACCCGGTACCTAGGTTTCAAACTTCCGGTTATCATCAGCCGCGAGTGTGTGTCCTAAGACCACTGAGAGAGCTACCAGGGCGGTAGAAGATTTATTCGCTATGGAGTGGGGTATCATTTTTAGGCCTTTTTACATCACTCATAGGAAAAAGTACAACGTTATTCCCGTGCTCTGCCAGAAATGGCAACCATGCCTCAAAGAATAACTATTATAGGCCTACAGTGTTGTAGAAACCCCCGTATGCCGGCCATGCATGTTAATTAATTATCATAATCATGCATTATCATAATGTACTATAGATATAGATAGATAGATTTATTTATACATTATGTAAAAACAATAACAAATACACCAAACAATGTACCGGTATAAAGGTATTGTCCAACATAACATATAGGATTACCCCTAAAGCTTTGCAGCTTATTTCCAAGGGGGTCCTTTATGTTACTTGGTTACAAATACAATATTACACTACGCTAACCTAAAACCAATATAAAACGTAATTACACTATGTACATGTACAACTTTACCGAGAGCGTGACAATGCCCGACTCAACGATAAAGATGTAATGTACAGAACAATTTATTATAAAACGTATTTACAGCATAAATAGTAAATAATTAATAAGCTAATAACTTACTGTAGGACTATTGTACCTATTTTTACATTGCACACGGAGATGAGATTTAACTGCAGATTTAAAAGAATGTTGATTATTTAGGTTTTTAATTTCATTAGGCAGAGCGTTCCAATTTTTTATGCCGTTAAAAAGGAAAGTATCAGATTCAAAGGATTTACAATTCGGGAGGTAGAAGTTTGAAGCACTAGCTCTGGTACTGTAAGAGTGTGTATCGCGTACTCTGTTGAATTTTTGTTTTAGGTAATTGGGACATTTACCATTATACACTTTATGCACATGGTTAAGGCGTAGCTGCTTAACTCTACTATCTAAGTTAAGTAGTCCAGATTCAGAAAAGTCATCTGGAGTTAGGTGGTGCCTAGGTTTGTAGTCTTTAATAAATCGTACTACTTTATTCTGAGCTACTTGTAATTTACATTTAAGCTGTTTGGTTAAGCCTTCATACCAAGAAGAGCAAGCATAGTCCATGTGACACTGTATTAAAGGAGAGCAAAGTAACTTGCGGGAGTCGGTGTTTAAACTATTTTTATTTCTGTATAGAAACCTAAGCCTACTGTTAACTTTCGAGAAAATATTTTTCACTGTACTTTCTCCTGATAAGCAGTTATCCAATGTGGCGCCTAAATATTTAACTTCCTTTTTATTTTCAATCTTATGTCCATTACTAGTGACTTCAAACTTAGTTACCTTCTTTAACTTTCTTTTGGAACCAAACAAAATACTTTCAGTTTTACCGTAGTGAATGGATAGCTTATTATCAACCAACCACTCATTACAGGATTCTAGAACTGCACTTAACTTTTGGGAAATATGGATAGGATCTTTATGAGAGAAAATAAGAGCACTGTCGTCGGCATATAAAATGAGTTTAAAATCGGGATCTATACTACTTATCATATCATTTACATAGCATACAAAAAGCAGAGGACCTAATATACTACCTTGCGGTACACCACAGGTAATCTCTTGTACAGTAGACAGCGATTTGCTAATGACTACAGTTTGACCTCTGTCTGACAGGTAGGACTTGAACCAGTCTATAGAACCTACACCCATCAGGCCTAACTTACCAAGCAGAATTTCGTGATCTACAGTATCGAAAGCCTTTTGTAGGTCCAACATTACCATACCAGTATATAAACCCTTTGCGTTATTACATCTAATTGTATCAGTTAAAGTAGAATATGATTTACGAAAACCGGACTGAAGTTCATAGATCAGATTTAGCCTACTAAGATGTGCCTCCAGCTGTAGAAAAACAGAACGTTCTAGAATTTTAGATACAATACTTAAGATACTAACAGGTCTGTAATTACAGGGTTCTACTTTACTATTCTTTTTATACAGAGGAACAACCTTAGCTAATTTCAGTTCGTCTGGTACTACATTATCTACTGTACGATAGAGTAATTAATAATAAAAGTAATAGGCACTTTAAGTACTACAGCACCATCCTTAAGAAAACGGGCAGGTATTAGATCTAGACCGGTACTTTTTGAGGCTGATAGGCTAAGTAGATTTTTAAAAACGAAATCCTCAGAAACGGGTTTTACAAATAACTTTTCTGAATTTTGTAACTTTTCTAAATAAAAATTATTTAGAGTTTCGGACCCTATACTATATTTATTACTTGATAACGGTAATTTCTTAACTAAATTAGAGGCAACATTAGTAAAATAATTATTAAATAAATTACTAACTAGAGTATGATCATGAATCAGCTCACCGTTATCTTGCAGAACAATATTCGATTTAGATTTAAGGTTTTTATAACCTAAGGATTTTAGGGTAGACCATATAGACTTTTTGGATTATCTTTATTCTCACCTTATTTTGTTGTACAAATATTCAGATTTAGCTTTTTTTATTTCCCGTTGGACAAGGTTTCTATACCATATATATATTTCTATACCATACGAGAGAAAGCCGCCCCAATATTAGATTATTACAACAACATATCCATTGGGTAAGAAAGTGGAGAGAGCCAGCCCGTCTCTTAATTTTTTACTTTATATTACGCGATCAATTTTCACTCATCTCGTCATGAACCCAACATGTATGTAACCTTTTGTTAAATTTGTTGGCTATGCGTTTGCGGTTGTTTGGGCGGAGTGTGGTAGGCCTACACTTTTCACACTTAAATATTTTGGTTGTGAAATGTTACAGGGCATAGCTATCTGAGATATTTCATTTATATTTTATTATGGGAGGAAGAAGAACATACAACGTTATTTACTATATATGTAACAAAAAAATTGTTCTCGGGTTTAACTTGGAAGCCTCCCCAAATAGTTGATATACAATTATATTTAAAATTATTTCCATGGTCATGGTCATTCACCCGTCTTTAGTTAGAAATTTGTTTGCATGAAAGACAGTTTAGTTTAGTTTTTACTGATTTACTATCTCTTATCTGACTGGGGTAATAATAAAGGATAGGATAAATGGAAGCAAAGTGTGACAGTAACAAATATTTCCCCGTCACCCTAGCATGTCTTAAGTATATGATATATCAAAGGGGGAAGTTTGGATTCACTGCATAAATGCAGTTCACCAAACTTCTCCCGAATGCACATTGTAACTTCCCCCTTCCCACAAATATCCACTGTTGAATTAATTTGAAGCGATATAATAAGTACAAAATTGTGCGAGTTTTTAATTGTGAGGTCCAATTGTTATTTGATTTCTATTTATTATTTAAAGTGCATTTAATATCACACTGGTTTTTAGAATATTATACTATACAACCTTATGTTTTATTAATTTACCCAATCGAAGCCTCATAAGGGCCGGTTATTTGTACGCATATCCCCTAATGCGCTCAGTAAGGTTCAAACAACATATTAATATGAAAATAAAGTATCTGCAAAGAAAAGAACCCAATACTATATAATTTGACCTTATTAAAAAATTTGCACTTTTGCACACTTATTTGTACAAATGCACTTTAGCAGATCGTAATGGTGGCTCTTATTTAACAAACTTATGTTTATCCTCTACCGATCTACGATGGTGTATGATCAAGTGTCAGTCGCTAAAAGTGTCAAAAATCCAATTTAATAAATCTCGATATTTGCGATTTTGGACCATATTCATGGACATTTTAAGTCACTTTATAGACATAAAAAGTTAAACAAATGTTACGATTATAGTTATAAATCATTCCAAACTACATTTTAATCCAAAAAATAACATTCTACGATGAATAGAACTGGAAATAATAGTGTTTGAATTATCGAAAAAATGTTCACTATTTAAGTGCATTTTGCACTAAGTGCACATAAGTCTTTTCCCAAGTTTTATCCTATTTCACACACTACAATCTATCCTCTATCCAATGAAATAAGTTTAAGATTAAACGGCCCTGTAGAACCGAAGTTATTTATGTTTAAAAATAGTCACTCGAAAATTTCAAATTCTCGTGGTCACATAGTCTAGTGGTTATCAATCACGTTAATGAAACCGAAGTTCGCGGGTTAGAAATCCAATATTGACCATTCTTATTTTTTTGCAAAAAAAATTATTTTTATTTTTTCACTAAAATCGCTCTAACTTCGGTTCTGGTGGTCCAAATTCAATAAAATTGGTATATTCTTTGCCGTAATTTTTCTCTTAATCTTTTGAGAACGGGTTATTTTTGGCCCCAAAAAAATTTAAAAAAAGGGCCAAAATAACGCGATATTTTTCGACCCTTAAAATTCGTAGTTTTAATTATATATGTTAAGATAAAAGATAGCGGAGTTAATTTGATACTTTTTACAGGTATTTTTGGCGCAATACGCTAAATTATAATGGAATAGCGATTTGTTAAAAAAAAAAAATTTTCGT